>CM032450.1:67304875-67356139 GCA_019049505.1 Pachyrhynchus sulphureomaculatus | reverse complement strand
TATGAGTACTTCATTCCATATATAAAATGCGAAAAAATAAATAAATTTCTTCCAATATTACTTACAAATTTAAGCATACTTCTGAGAAAGTTATTTGAGTAATGTTGCTATTAATCAACATTACATCATCTTTAATATATTTTTTACTATCAAATTTGTAACTGAAAGAACTGGTTGTTTGTTACTTATTTTGAAGCAGGCCAATTGATTGCAATAGTAACAGAGGTAAATAGTTTTCAATTCACCATCAGATAGGCAGGGGCTACCATATTTTTGGATTAAAAATTCGAGTTAGATTTACATGTTATTATCGAGGGATGTTATTTATTAATATTTTTCTTAAATTGCTTTTGGTACAGGGATGTACCAGCTATACTAAGCGATTTTCTTACCCCCCCGTATATATATATATATATATATATATATATATATATATATATATATATATATATAGTATTCCGTGTACATAGAGTTACTGTGGATTTCTGAGATGAAAATATGACCATTTAACCTAACTTTCCTAAGTCCAAAAATTCGTAATTTTTTTAGATACAGGGTGTCAAAGTTATACTTTTATTTTAGTTTTTCTTAAGGAACTTTCTTAATAATTGTACTCTTTGCACAAAATTCGGTGCTTAGGGGTTTTCTGAGGTGAGAAATTGAAATCAGCTCACAGTTTTGTTGTAAATCGTAGGGGACGCCACTTATTGCATCGTGTATACTTTTAAATAGTCATAACTTTTTTATATCACTCTTTATATCATTTTTAATTACATATTCGTATTTTCCGCCTTCTCTTGGTAAATGTTGGTCCGAGCAACAGTTTCTGAGATAATGGGATGTTTGTTTCCATTTTTTAATTCCATTGTCAAATTCGCAAATGCGTTCCTTCACACTTCATCCAGGCTTAGGACAGGTCCAAAAGAATAGTATTTGAAATTTGGAGTATGCTCAAAGCCAAACAGGCTAACAACAATAACAAATTTAGAGACCAACGGGCCAACAACCGTAAGAATGTAAAAACCAATTGGCTAAGGGCATAAAAGATTACCCATAAATTGATAAATTCGAAAAAAGTTTAATGGCTCAACTGAGAAGGTATTGGTTTCAGAAAAAATGTTGAATATAACCGCCACCTTCGTTACTGCATAAATTAATACGTTGCAGGAAATTTAAATGTACTCTTCTTAAAATATCTTCATCTCGTAAAGCTTTGGCAGCATTTTGAATCCTATTCCACAATTGTTCAATGTTGTCGATTTGAACTTGATAAACTTTCGACTTTGGTTCAAAAAAATTCTCACATTATGCGCAAAATGGCGTGATGCACCATCGTGCATGAAAAACATGTCGCGACGTAAATTAATGGATAAGTTTTCCAATAATTCAAGAATAGTTTCACAGAAGAAATTTAAGTAAATGTCACCATCAAGTCGATCTGGTAATCTAAACGGCCCGATCAAATAGTTTGCAACAAATCCGATCCAGACTTTAATACTGAATTCGCGTTGAAACTGTCTTTGTTGCACAGCATGCAGATTTTCTTCAGCGTAAACATGATTATTATGCACATTTGTTATACCACGTCGAGTGAAGCATGCTTCGTCTGTAAACAGGATTTTAATGTGAAAAGCCGGAACAGTCGCTATACGTGCTCGAATAATTTGTGAAAAATGCAAACGAGATCCAAGAGTTCCTGAACGGACTGTATATGAAAGGGGTGAATAATTTGTTGTCTAATGATCCGGTTAGTTGTACTTTTTGATATTTCCGTTTGACGTTCAATTAAACGAGTGCTGGTTCCAGAATTATCGTGTACAATTTCAAGGATTTCCTCCTCAACATCGGGTGCTCTAGCTTGTGAAGGCCACCCAGCATTATTCCTGATCGGCTTAAATTTTCCAATTTCTCGAAGTCGCGTCTCAATATTGGCAAACGTCTGATGGTTAGGAGTCCGACGATGCGGAAATCTTTCGTTATATACGCGAGCACTTTTGCGACCGTTGCGTTACAAAAACCAAATACCAAAATCATATCAGTTTGCTCACCAAAAGTCTACTCCATAATAATCTAGATTTAAAACACTGTTGTGCTTGAGAAGGGATTAATGCTCGTTAATACTAGTAAAACTTGTTTGATATTTGTCAAAAATTACTTTCTGTCAATATTAGTACAAGCCAGTTAAGTCATAGAACATATGATATCGTACATCATTGCCAGAGTGATTTTTGAGCGTTGCCAAGTAACTATACAATGTGAAGAAACGTGTGAAGGAACGCATTTGTGAAACAAACATGTCACTATGTTGCTCCGAGCAACATTTACCAAGAGAGCTTTTTTAGACAGGAGAAGGCGGAGAATATGAATATTTAATTAAAAATATCATACAGAGTGGCGCCCTCTACTATTTACAACAAAACTGTGAGCTGATTTCGATTTCTCATCTCAAAGAACCCCTTAGCACCAAATATTGTACAAATAGTACAATTAATAAGAAAGCTATTTAAGAAAAAGTATAATTTTGACACCCTATATCTCAAAAATTACGAATTTTTGGACTAAAGTAAGTTGGGGTAAAAAGTCATATTTTCATCCCAGAAATTCACAGTAACTCTATGTACAGGAAATACTGGGACACCCTGTATATATATATATATAATATATATATATATATATATATATATATATATATATATATATATATATATATATATATATATATATATATATATATATATCAGTACTAACAACCTTGCTAAACAATCTACACATCAATCAATCCTGATAGAAGAGAAGAAAGTATATAATTGGCTAAGATCTCAGATGATGTAATAATGATAATAATTTACTTTATTCATTATACTGTTAAACAAAGAGATCGTAAAATATTTGGATTGTAATTAATTTAATGCAACCGAACATAAAGACTGTAATTTGCTTTGTTTTAAATTTTGTATTTCTTAATGTTGATTTGTAACCAAAAGGTTAATTTATATTCAAGAATTTGATATTTTAATAATTGGTAATTGGCCTATTGTTATTAATGACTTTTGTAGATTATTGTAATTAATAAAAAATTAAATATTAGGAAATGATAATGAAAATATTTAATACGCGTTTTATAAGATCTTTTCTTTGCATTAAGATAAAAGTTATTTGAAAAATATGGTCATTTCATTTACCAAATGTTTTTTTTGTCTTTTTTTTTGTATTTCTTTTTTTTTATGGGTCTAGCACACGTGCTGAAGGGAAGAAGTCCCTAAAGCGCTATAGGAGCGACACGGGTGCGGAAAAAGCGATTCACGTTGTTCTTGAATCGCTGTAAATTGTACTCGGTGGGAAATACAGTCCTGGGCAAATTATTCCAAAGGGATGATGTTCTCCATATAAAAGACTGCTTGAAAAGCGTTGTACGAGAAGTAATAAGCTGAACCTCATACGGATGTGAAGTATTAGCGTGATGTGTACTTCTAATGTGCACCGCTCTGGGAGGAATTAAGCGGGCCACATCCTTCGAACACTTTCCATGAAAATACTTGTAGAATAGGCTCAAGTCGCCAACCGTTCTTCGATGTTCCAGCGAATCAAGGCCGCCGGTCAGTTCCGGGTCTCCAATCAGACGAACAGCTCTTCTCTGAACAGAATCCAACAAATGCAGTGTATATTTGGGGGCAGAGCCCCAAACATGGGAGCAGTATTCCATAGTTGGTCGAATTTGAGCTTTGTAAAGAATTAACAGTTGTTGTGGAGTGTAAAGGTTTCTAGTTCGAAATAATCATCCAACTTTTGAGAAGTTCTCTTTGCTATGCCTGCAACATGTTCATGCCAGGACATATTTGCTCCCAAATTAACGCCCAACAAATTGAGTGACGATGTTAGAGGAATGGAGTGCCCCGACATAACTATGTCGGGTTCAGCAACGTTAACTTTTTTAGAAAAAACTGTCGCCTGGGTTTTTGTAGCGTTAAATTCCACTTGGTTACTGTCACCCCAAGATAAAATTTCTTCCAGGTCTTTGTTAAGTTGAATGACTTCCTGCTGTCTGCGGATATTCGTCTGAGTAGCCGATGTCCGAGTGTTCAAAGTGAATGAAGAGATAAACGTACTGTCATCTGCAAAGCTGTAGATTGGATTCTCGGTCTTTTCCAGCAGATCGTTAATGTAAATGAGAAAAAGAGTAGGAGACAGTATGGAGCCTTGAGATACACCGTTGATAGTGAAGGTGTTAGAAAGAAATCCGTCGACTGCCACTCGTAAGGAACGCTCTCTGAGGAAACATAAGAGCCACAAACAGAACTTTTCAGACATACCATGAGAGCGTAGCTTAACCAACAGCCCATCGTGCCAAACACGGTTATGTCAAGAGCAACCGCTCAAGATTCTCCAAAGTGATCAATTGCGTTGTTCCAAACGTGTGTTACATAAGTCAGAAGATCTCCTGTTGATCTATTTTTACGAAAGCCATATTGATGACCGCTAATAATGTTGAATCCTTCAAGATATTTTAGAAGATGCTGATTAATAGCCTTTTCCATGACTTTCGATATTCTTGAAAGCAGTGCGATTTTGTTTCAGCACTCTCAATAGTGTTTGATCAATCATTATACAACGTTTAATTCTTTAAGTAATTGGTCACATTATCATCAATTTTCAATATTTTGGAATTATAACTGGCTATTTCAAATTAAACTGATGAAAGACGTCCCCATCACCTGTCCAATGACGCCACTGACAGCTGGTAGTCCATGCAAATCTATAAAAAAACAACATGTTCGCATAAATTAGGAAATAAAATTAATGTTCCGTTTAAAATAGAGTTTTTACTGGATACACGTATATTGATGTATCGACTCAAGAAATAATGGCCTGGAAATAATGGTAGAAGTAACACTTATTTTAAAATTTAGCGTTCCGAAACAAAATGCCTTCTTCTATGGCTACATTTACCACACTAAAAAAGACAATAAATATGCTGAAAAAGAATTTCTACCACCTTTTTTTTTTAATGCAGGTTGATGTTAACATTTTTTAGGGTTTAATTCGGTAAAAGGTGACGTTGTTATTAGAGTTTGCTTTCCTGGCAATATTTATGTTTGCTACAAGTACGCAACGTTTGGTAGTCCAAATTTTATTGTGCTGTTTATAGTGAATTTGTCAAAAAAGATGTGACCAACAAAAATTTGAAATTTAGTAATAGAGAGAGAGCAGAGGCTGCTATACATTTTATAACATTTTATACGAACGTGTTTTTTACATTATCTATTCTGATTTGGATATAAGACAATTATTAGCTAAATGGATCGTGAATTGTCTGAACACCGACCAAAATCGTTGGAAAACACAACAAGTTAGTTTGTACCCGGTTTGAAGATTTGGATCATCCTCTATCATCAATAAAAAACAAACGAAAGCGCGGAAACTCATGGCGGCTCATCTCGCGCCGGTAAATTTTGCTTTTGGGACAAGGCTGGGAGACTTCTTTCGAAGTACTTGGAACACGGCAAAACAATGACTGGAGAATATTTTTGTTCATTATGAACTAAATTTCTCCAAAAAACGCCGAGGAAATGTTTCTAACGAGTTTTTGCAGAACAATGCGTCTACTCTCAAATCGCTTTTGGTTCTGCAAGAAATAAACGAATTAGGCTTTGAACTGATTGATCAACTACCATACTCCTCATATACGAAGTTTTATCGTCTCAGCAGTGTTAGAAACAGGAAGGAAATATTTCTGACTACCAACAAAAAATCATTTTTGGTTTAACTTACAATATGTTGCAGATACAACCATCGCATCAACCGACGAGGATCTGTCAGCAATTACAGACTGTTCAGGGTAGTTATTACAGTAGTATGCAGGATGTTCTAACTTGACACTGTTCATATTTGGTTGGGAATCCGACAGTTCGTGCAAGATAGAAGCTGAAAACAGAAAAATTTATATTAGTGTGTAATATTGAGAGTCAACTTGTAATAATAATAAAAATTCAAAGGCATGTCTTAAAATTTTTCGTAATATTTAAAGTGAAAAAGGAATCCATAGTTTTTGAGCGATGTCGCCTTGGAGAAAGAAGGTGGAAAAGATTGTGCAACTGTTTAATAATGGATAAATTTTAAGTATAATTAATTATATTCAACCGGAAAAAAAATACGGGAGGAAGCTGAAGAGTTTAGAGTTTTTATAAAATACTTAAACACCAATTTTTTTTTAAAAACAGCATTAAATTACTAGAAATATACTTTTCCAATGGATCAATATATGTTCAAATTAACAGTCGTAAATCTGAAATAAAAAATGTGTCCGTGAGGTTGCTAGGGTTCTGACTTTGGACCGATCGTTTTCCTAATTCATATAAATTATTTGAGTCGGCTATTCGGAAGCAGGCTTGGCGCTTTTCGCAGACAATAAAATTATTTTTAAGAAAAAGCAGTAATTTCAAAATATCAGTGTAGGAGATCGAGGACAAACATGAACATTTTAAAAAATGGTTTTCCTCTAATGAACTCTATCTGAATACTGTAAAAACAGCTAAAGCAATTTTCTCTCTCTAAACGCAGTATTTCAAAATGTGTTGCTTCTGGATCTTCTCGGCTTCTTTGTGTAACTCTGGACTTAACCTAGTGTTATCCTGCAGATCAAATTTCAAGGAAAATTTTAAAAAAAATACCTATATTCATAACAAGAAATTCAGTTAAAATAATATATGAGAAAGCAGTTGTGAATGTGTATTATATCCAATATGTTATGAAAAGCATCATCTCTCTAGAGAGTTTTTAAACTACAGATTAATGTATTATTTTTGGTTGTGCATATAGGAAAGAGGAGTCAACTACTATCCTTCAGGGCGATGACGGCAGGAGATTTTTTGAGACTCAATAGGTCCCTTTCTTTTAAGATCCCTTTGGGCTGCTTCAACGGGAGGAAAAGGGAATCAGCCTCCACCAGAAAGCTCTGATGTCTTTCACTGCTGGATTGCGAATGGCCGAAGTTGAGCCAGTGGGGAGCAGGTGTCAATTTGGAAACTGTCCACGTATGAAAGCACTTCTTCCCTTTGGGACGGTAGCTTATAATTTTCCAAGCAGAAGTTTTTGATATTTTGATCGCATCCACTATGGAAAAGGTAGTCAGTTGCTTTGAGCACGTGATGTTCATCTGCTCTGACAATCAAAGTAATCGTGAAACACCAGATCAACTCTGCAGTGGCATGAGAGTGCAGAAATGCTCTGAATGAGTTAGCTAGGAGGAACCAAGTTGACTTATTGTGGGCTTTAGACAACAGGAGGGAGGGCAGGGCAACGAAAAGATGTACGAACTCACCAAAGTCGGAGCTCTGACTCCTTTCCGGGGACACGAACTCGGGTATACCCAAAAGCCAGAGCTGCACTTAAGAAATAGGGCGATCGATGCTAGAAAGAGCGACAGTATGACTGATGAAAACAGGGCAAGGATTTTATACTGTATCCAGGAGAAGTACGTCTCGAATGTTTGCTAAATAAAAAACCAACCGGTCCTAAATCCTCTTGTGGGGATTCTCACGGAACACTGTAGGTTGAGAAGACATTTAGAATTAATAGGGGTGGAAGATAATCCAACATGTCCGGAGAGCCTCCCCATAACTACTACTAGAGAAAAAGTCAAATATAAATCTAGAAACAATTAGATATTCACGGTGCTGAAATGCGGTTTTAGGGTGGGTTTTTTTTAAAACAATTTTTTGCCAACTTATTAACGAAATTTATTTTAATGAGTACTAAGATTCCAACTTAAAAAATACCCTGTAGAAGTCCGTTATACAGAAGTTTCACTTACATTTTGACAACTTCCATAATTCCTTCGATGAAAACACTCCCGTTGCTAATATTATGTCATTACAGATAACACCATTGTAGGGGTTGTGAGTGTAACCTGCAACTAAAAGTAATATTAGTACAATATGTACCAATGCGGTACGACTTTTAATTAACAATATTATCATACTCAATCGTCTTTTTGAGGACAAGTAAATTAAATTGTGTCAGCTGGCCATCATGAAAAATATGGCACGAATACCCTGCCACGGCGCCTTCGCTGAAGTTTTGAACATTTACGTAAACCAAATAAATAGCGCCATGTTTAAACGACCAATTATTTTTAATAAATTAGCAAAATTAAATTGTCAATGAATACATTTTACCTCCGGAAAGGCAGCTACCAAATGTTGTCAAGTATAGTGCCTGATATCTCTGTTATAATATTCTAAAAATACTAACTGTGTTTGTACAACTTTTTAATAATACATTTCTTATTATCATATTTTTTAAAATTTCAGCCGTTAATTAAAGGCGTTGAATAATGATTACTCGGCAACCCATACTGTTCGTGCAATCGTAGACGAAATGTCGCAAAGTCACTACAATTTGACACAGTCTAATCCTAAAAACTTCGATTTCTCAGCAAACCAAGACAGTGAAAGCTTCCGTTTTAGTTAAAAACCGAAATTTTGGAGAATTCGTAACTAACTTGTGAATTTTAAATGAAAGAACCTGTAGAGGGTGTTTTTTAAGTTGGGGCATTATGAATAAAATAATATCGACGCAAGTTGAAAATAGTTTCTACTGTAAACAATCTAAATTTAGTATTTTAAAAAACCTAACCTAACTTTAATATTTTTAAAAAAACCATACAAAACCAATCATATTTGAAGTACAATATTTTAAAAATTTACCAAAGAAAATCACTTACACCGACTATCCAAAACTGAAATTTTTCACACACAGCAGTAACCACTACATTTTTAAAAATTGCTTACTTAACTACAACACAAAATGGTGGTTTCAATAAACAGAACGCTCTGGTATAAGATTTACGTGTATTCTTTGCGATTTACAAACCCCCAACTGATTTGCATTTCACGACAGACTGCGCAGCGCTCTGCGTAATCACGTGCCTCGGGTGCATTTTCTTGATAAAGATTTTGTCCAAATAAAATTATAAATATAAAATCAATTATAACTTTTAAGCTGTGAATCAATAAAAACGATTCATATTCAGATCTAAAAATTAATTTGTTTGCAGTCGGTCATTTCTTAGAGTTCTCATAAGCTAAATTATAGATGGCGCTGTCAGTTACTATTTTGCTTATGTTCCATTAAATAAAAAAGTTAAAAACAAAATTTGAAATTTAATTTTTATGCCGTTTAAGCCAGATAGTTAAGATGTCTTTTTTGATATAATTTTTGGAGCCCGAGTTAACCTTCAAGGCCTCGGGCATATTATTTAAATAAAAAAAACAATGACTTAAAGCCGATGAGAGCTTTTGCTTTTTTCCGTATCCTTAATCGATACTAGGTAGTAAAAGTCGACAATTTAATATTTGAGTACTATCTCGGCAAGTTATTTTTTTCCCTTCCAACACAAAATTATGCAAAATGTTCTCATAAGCTTGTCTGAAAGAACAATAAATCCATCGGTCGAAGGCGTTTCCAGATAAAGAATTTATCTACTGTAACTGACTGTATATCAAAGGCCAAAGTGACACTTTTAAATATTCTTTAATTCCGGTTTTTGAATTGGAATTCTGAGCCAGAAAATCATTTAATTGACTCTAATGATCTCTAGATTAATAAAACATGTCCGTTCTTTCCAATTAATAGTAAGATTATTGATCAAATTTGAGTGTTTGTTCAATTGCTTTTTGAAATGGCACGTGTTGGCCAAGGGTTCATTAAAAGTGCAATATTAATTAATAGTACCATATATCAAGACAGCCAGTTACGGTTTTAATGTTTTTGGATATTTTTCTAAGAGTTCTTATAAAGTTAACGACAGACGGCGCTGTCAGTTACAATATCGCTTATGTTTAACTAAATAAGAGATTTAAAAATGACATTTAATATTAAATATGTACGCATACATACATTTAATACCTTTTTTGTATTGAAATTGTTGTCCGTCCGGTGAGGTGTAGGTTAGTTACTACAATTTTCGGAGCCCGCAAGGGCTCATATTTAAATAAAAATCAGTCATTACATTCACAGGAGGGGGAAGCTTTTACTACTTTCCCATCCTCGCAATCTTCATTCTGTTATATTAACGGTAGAAAAAACCGACAATTTCAATAATCGAATACCGGATGGTTTCTCCTGAAATTTAAATTTATGTGAAGTTCATTTAAATTTCTAGGATGTAATTAAAAATACTTTAGTAGAAGAAACATCAAATTAGTTCCTAAATAAGTATGTGATACGAAGGCTTGATAATTTTTTTTATCTATTATTTCTTAGTTCAATATAACAAATTAGGGGAGAATTTGTAACCAACTTGTGAATTTTAACCTGTAGGGGGTATTTTTTAAGTTGGGGCATTATGAAGAAAATAATATTGACGCAAGTTGAAAACAGTTTCTACTGTAAACAATCTAAATTTAATATTTATAAAGAAGACATACAGAAACCAATCATGTTTGAAGTACAGTATTTTAAAAATAATTATTTGCCAAAGAAAATAACATACGCCAACTATCTAAAACTAAAATTTTTCCTACACAGCAGTAACCCCTATATTTTTAAAAATTGCTTACTTAACCACAATACAAAATGGTGGTTTCAATAAATAGAACGCTCTGGTTTTACGTGTATTCTTTGCAGTTTACGAACCCCAACTTATTTGCATTTCACAACAGACTGCGCAGGGCTCTGCGTAATCACGTGTCACGGGGGCATTTTCTTGATGTGTTGGCGATTGCAATTTTAATTAAAAGAACTGGCCAAAATGTCCAAAATAAAGATTTTGTTCAAAGTTTATTCCTTTTATATTTCAGGATCTACAATAAATAAATTATAAAAATAAAATCAATTATCATTAAATAAATTATAATTTTTAAGCTGTTGATCAATAAAAACGATTAATATTCAGATTTAAAAATTAATTTGTTTGCAGTGGGTCATTTCTCAGAGTTCTCGTAAGCTAAATTATGGAGGGCGCTACCAGTTACTATTTCGCTTATGTTCAATTAAATAAAAGAGTTAAAAACAAAACTTGCTGTTTTAGGTTTATACCGAAAACCCTGCCGCTATGCTATCTTAGTATATAAATTTCTGGGCACTGAGATAGTAAGCGCTTCTTCTGACCTAATTTTTGGAGCCTGAGTTAACCCTTAAGGTCTCGGGCATATATTTAAATAAGAAACAATGACTTAAAAAAGAGCCGTTAGAACTTTTGCTGCTTTCTTCCGCACCCTCAATTAATACTAAATGGCGAAAAAAGTGGACAACTTTATATTTGAGTACTATTTCGGCAAATTATTTTTCCCTTCCAACACAAATCTATGCAAAATGTTCTAAGCTTGTCTCAAAGAACAATAAATCTATCGGTGGAAGTCGTTTCCAGATAAAGAATTTATCTAAAACTGACTGTATATCAAAGGCCAAAGTGACATTTTCAAATATTCGTTAATTCCGGTTTTTGAACCGGAATTCTGAGCCAAAAATTCATTTGATTGACTCTAATAATCTCTCGATTAATAAAATATGTCTCTTCTTTCCAATTAATAGTTAGATTATTAATACAATTTGAGTGTTTGTTCAGTTACTCTTTAAAATGGCGGGTGCATTAAAAGTGTATTATTAATTAATAGTTCCATCTATCAAAAGACTTATGAAAGTCTGAGAAATTTCAATCAATTAAAATAAAATTCGAGTAACTTAATAAATCTAATTTAAAAGCGATACTAACTGAATTTATTTTCAAAATATGCCTATTTATAACATACTTTACTGACACTGCGCATCTTTAAACCTCTATATACCAAGCATCAAAACTGTTGCAACCAATGTTGCCAGGTGGTGCATGATAATCAAAAAAAAGGGGAAAAATTTAACGTCTGACGAATCAAAATTTATATATAAATAATTACATTCAGACAATATAACTGATTGAATTGTCTGGATAATAAGTTTAAGTAAGTGATTTAAGTAAATTTATTTAAAAAAAAGAAAATATAATAATAATAATAATAATAATAATAGCATAATATCAAAGACCCAACTATTACAGAAGACAGATGCAGAAAATGCCACCAGCAGAAAGAAACGATCGAACACATAACAAGCGGATGTAAAATATTAGCCGGAACGGAATACACAGCCAGACATGACTCAGCGGCAAAGTAGTTCACCAAGCACTAGCCACAACATACAAGCTCATAGAAAACACAGATCCCTACTACAAATACACACCAACATCCGTACTTGAAAATAAAGATTCCAAACTCTACTGGGACATCAGTATCCATACAGATAAAACAGTCTCCGCCAATAGACCCGATATTACTTTTCAGTGCAAAAAAGAAAAAGTCACCTATCTAATTGACATAGCTGTCCCCAACGACACAAACATCCAAACGAAATACACAGAAAAAATTTCCAAATACACAGACCTTGCAACGGAAATAAAAAGGCTGTGGAAACAAGAAAAAATCGTCATTGTCCCCCTCATTATATCAGCCACAGGCCTTACACCAACAACATTCACACCACACTTAGTACAATTAGGACTCAACACAAACATACACAAAAACATTCAGAAGTCAGTGATTTTGAAAACGTGTAACATTGTTAGGTCATTCCTTAATACACAATGGTAATGCGTTTGTGCTGACTTGGTTTGCGCCCGTCAGCCAAACATGGAACCACATTGACCAAATGTGAGAAAGAAAAACAAAAAAAAAAAAAAAAAAAATATATATATATATATATATATATATATATATATATATATATATATATATATATATATATATATATATATATATATCTATAATATATATAAAATGCAACGTCTCTCTGTCTGTCTGTCTGTCCGTTAGTGCGCCTATCATTGAAAAACCATTTATCCGATTTACGTACTTTTTTTTTAAAACATACATATGTTCTCTGGCCAGGTTATAGGCTATATTTTATTACGATAGGTAGCATAAGGAATGAGCAGTGACGTAAAATAGTGAATGATGGAAATAAGTTTGCCGCTAGCGCGTGCCTTTGCAATACACAGCCTAAACCATTAAATATGGAACAATATTATGTAGCAAAGAACATCTGTAATGTATAATCTATAATATATATAAAATGCAATGTCTCTCTGTCTGTCTGTCCATTAGTGCGTTTATCACGCGGGAACCACTTATCCGATTTACCTGTCTTTTTTTAAATTCATGCATATATTCTTTGGCCAGGTTATATAATAATAATAATAATCTATATCTATAATATATATAAAATGCAATGTTTATCTGTCTGTCTGTCTGTCCGGTAATGCGCTTATCCCTCGAGAACCACTTATCTGATTTACGTGATTTTTTAAATTCATACATATGTTCTCTGACCAGGTTATAGGTATATATTTTATTACATCTATAATATATATAAAATGCAACGTATTCTGTCTGTATGTCTGTCCGTTAGTGCGCTTATCACTGGAGAACCACTTATCCGATTTTGGTACTTTTTTTTTTAAAAACATACATATGTTTCTCCGCCAGGTTATAGGCTATATTTTATTACGATAGGTAGCATAAGGAATGAGCAGTGACAATAATAGTAAATGAAGTCGGACAAAGTTTGCCGCTAGCGCGTTCTCTTGCAATATACAGTCCAAACAATTAAATATGGAACAATATTATGTAGCAGAGAATATCTATAATATATATAAAATGCAATGTCTCTCTGTCCGTCTGTCTGTCTGTCCGTCCGTTAGTGTGCTTATCACTGGAGAACTACTTATCCGAGTTACGAGCTTTTTTTTTAAACATGCGTATGTTCTCTGACCAGGTTATAGGATATATTTTATTAGGTGACATAAGGAATAAGCAGTGACGATAATAGTGAATTAAGTCGGAGAAAAGTTTGCCGCTAGCGCGTTCTCTTGCAATACACTCCCTAAAGCATTAAATATGGAACAATATCATGTAGCCAAGAATACAATATATATAAAATGCAACGTCTCTCTGTCTGTCCGTTAGTGCGCTTATCACTCGAGAACCACTTATCCGATTTACGTGTTTTTATAAATTTATACATATGTTCTATATAATTCGATATAAGCCTAGATAATGGGAGATAAGGTGAGATAATGGGAGATAAGGAGAAATAATGGGAGATAAGTCGAGATAAGCCTCGATAATGGGAGATAAGGTGAGATAATGGGAGACAAGACAAGTATAAATAATGGGAGATACGGAGAGATAATGGGAGATAAGCAGAGATAAGTCTAGATAATGGGAGTTATAGTGAGATAATGGGAGATAAGGAGAAATAATGGGAGGTAAGGAGAAATAATGGGAGATAAGTCGAGATAAGCCTAGATAATGGGAAATAAGGTGAGATAATGGGAGATAAGGAGAAATAATGGGAGATAAGGAGAAATAATGGGAGATGAGCAGAGATAAGCCTAGATAATGAAAATTATGTAGAGATAATGGGAAATAAGGAGAAATATGGGAGATAAGGAGAAATAATGGGAGATATTTTATTACGTAGGGTAACATAAGGAATAAGCAGTGACGATAGTAGAGAATCAAGTCCACGCGAGCGGAGCCGCGGGCCCGGCTAGTATATATATATATATATATATATATATATTATATATATATATATATATATATATATATATATATATATATATATATATATATATATATATATCTATATATATATATATATATATATATGTATATATATGTATATATATATATATATATATATATATATATATATATATATATATATATATAATAATACATATACCAGTTACCTTGGTGTTTAGATTGTTGGTCACTGACGTTTTACCACGTAGGTAGTTTCAATTTTTGGAGTCCGTAAGGGCTCATGTTTGAAAAAAAAATATATCCAATCACTTACATTTACAGAAACTTATATTTGGGCGATGTTTGACAGTATCGAATTTTTTTCTCTTAAAATTTAAATTTATGTAAAGTTCTTTTAAACTTTTAGGAGGATGTAATTAAAAATACTTTAGTATCAGAAGAAATATCAAAGTAGTTTCTAAATAAATATATGTGATAGGAATGCTCCATAATTTTTCATATCTATTATTTCTTAGTTCAATATAAGCAAAATAATAACTGAGTGCCATTTATCGTCAAGCTTATGAAAATCTCAGAAAGTTTCAAATAAGAATTTTTAGTTGTATTTTATTAGACAGCAGTGATCCATAACTAACTTAACTGATTTTATTTTCAAAAATATACCAATGCCAACAGCGCATCTTTAAACCCATGAACCTCAAAATTGTTGTTTCCAGTCTTTTCGGATGCTACATCAAATTTCAAACAGACAGATTGGTTAGAAAAATGATTTAGATTTTCGTTTTATTGGTGGTGTTTGATTAGGTTTTAACAGTTGGAAAAGACAAAATTTGATTTTGTTAGGAATTCAGTTGATTATAATTTTAGGCAGAGAAAGTTTTGGCATTATTTTTAAGAATTACAATACCGTGGTAAAAAGATATTTACTCTTTAGGTTTATTTTTCTGTAATAGTAAATTTATTTAAAAAAAAAAAAAGCAAGTTTCTTTTTCTACTCCTTTTTACCAAAATTTTTTAGAATCTGCCTTCCTGCAAAATATAAAAAATCACTTGACAACAATGGCAGTTAGATTTCTCATGTTTTGCGCGATATTTTTTAACATACATTCAATTAAATTTTAATTTTAAAAATATGATGAGTTATTGTATGTTTTAATTCATAATTTTTGACTTGTGTTTCAATGAAATCGATTATTAATTAAATTTTCAAAACTGATTTATTTGGAGTTGGTCATTTCTCACAAACACACACAGAATATAATACTAATAATAATAATATAAGTTTTTTGCCTATTGCTTTTCACAAAAATTTTCAAATTTGCTTCATGCAAAATACAAGTGATACACACTTGACAACACAGCCAGTTACTGTTTTAATGTTTTACATATTTCTCTCAGAGTTGTTATAAACTTGACGATAGACGGCGCAGTCGGTTAGATTATTACTTATGTTCAACTAAAAGAGAAAGTTAAAAATAAAATTTAATGTTTAATATGGATTTACACACTCGTCATAGATGGGGTATCCAGGCGTGGAACCCCCCAAATTTTTGGAGCCCTGATATTTGAATAAAAAATCAATCATTCCGTTGTAGTCATGGAGGAGTTTTTATTGCCCTCCCCCAATTTTTTTCTTCTGTAATATATTAACGGTGAGGAAAACCGATAATAGCACTTGTCTGTCAACTATTTTAAATTATAATATTAATTTTTGTGTCAATATATCTCGGAATCGAATACCGGATGTTTCGGTGATGTTTAACACTGATTGACAGTATCGAATGATCTTCCTTTGAAATTTAAATTTACGTAAAGTTCATTGAAAAACTCTAGGATGTAATTGAAAGTACTTTAGTATCAGAAGAAGCATCAAAGTAGTTTCTAAAGAAATATGTGTAGTATGAAGGCTCCATAATTTTATTTAAAAAAAAAATTGGGACAGACGTCTATTGAGGGTGCTTGTAAAATGGCAGTTGCAAGAATTTGTCTATGGAGACTGTACTTCAAAAAGGAAGACTTCAAAAATTACTTAATTCCACTTTCTAATAGGATGACAGATATTAGTGCTTAACGAGGGTTTTTTGGTGAACGTAAAAACACGCAAACTTACTTTAAAATTCCTCATGAAAAATTGAGTACTCCAACGATAATTTGTAATTGTAAAAGTGTTCGCCCCAGAACTCTTACCTTTATTAAACAAAAAATTTTTTATCTATTATTTTTCAGATCAAAATAAACAAGATAGAAATCGACAGTGTCATTTATCGCCAAGCTGTGGAAAACTCAGAAGTTTCAATTAATTAACAAAAAGCAATCTTTAATAGTATTTTATTAGTCAACATTGATTGATAACTAAGTTAAATTTAATTTAAAAATAACACTAAGTGATTTTATTTTCAAAACGTACCAATTTATAACATATTTTATGCACACAGCGCATCTTTAAACCGCAACATACGAAACATCAAAACTATCGCTTCCTGTGTTGCCAGACATCGAATTTGAAACAGAATAAAAAAGATTTGTTAGGAAACATTAAAGAAAATTAATACCATTAAAAAGAGATGTACTGCTTAGGTTTATTTTTGTATAATAAAACATGAAAACAGTATTTATTAAAAAAGAGGAAGACATAAGCAAGTTTCTTTATCTACTCCTTTTCAGCAAAATTCTTAGATTCTGCCCTCCTGCAAAATATAAGTATCACTTGACAACATTGGCAATTATAATCAGTTTTAATGTTTTGCGCTATATTGTTGAACATGAAATCAATAACTAGTAAATTTTAAAAATAGAATAAGTGTATGCATGTTTTAATTTATAATTTTTGAGTTATGGTTCAATAAAATCGATTATTAATTAAATTTTGAAAACCGATTTATTTGAAGTCGGCCATTTATCAGAGTTCTTACAAACTTAACGACAGATGGCGCTGTCAGTTAGGATATTGCTTATGTTTAACTAAAACAGAAAGTTAAAAATAACGTTTTTTTATAATTAATCAGTATATTTTACTTATAACACTGCGATGAGCACGTGAAACGCTGCTAATTTTTGGAGCCTGAGAGGGCTCATACTTAAATAAAAATCAATTTTTACGTTTCGATTACAGAATTTTATCGTCCCCCTCTATTCCTTTTTTATTCCTACGGTATATATATAATATATATATATATATATATATATATATATATATATATATATATATATATATATATATATGTATATATAAACCTAAACAGTAAATCTCTTTTTCCGTGGTATTGCAATTCTTAAAAATGGCGACAAAACTTTATCTGCCTAGAATTATAATTAAACCGAATTTCTAACAAAATCTAATTTTGTTTTTTCCAGTTGTTAAAACCTAATCAAACACTACTAATTAAACGAAAATTTAAATTATTTTTCTAACCAATTTCTTTAATTCCGTCTCTTTCCAATTTGATGTACCATCTGGCAGCACTGGAAACGACAATTTTGACGTTCATAGGGTTTAAAGATGCGCAGTCTGTATAAAATATGTAAATATAGGTATATTTTGAAAATAAAATCAGTTAGTGCCATTTTTAAATCCAATTTAAGTTAGTTATCGATCACTGCAGTCTAATAAGATACAGCTAAAAATTGTTTTTTGAAACTTTCTGAGATTTTCATAAGCTTGACTATAAATGGCACTGTCAGTTACTATTTTGCTTATATTGAACTAAGAAATAATAGATAAAAAAAATTATAGAGCTTTTGTATCACATATATTTATTTAGAAACTACTCTGATGTAGGGATGAGCGATATTTCATGAACTGTGATTTGTTCACTGATATTTAATAATCACTTATAACAATCGTTCCTTTAAGTTTTATAAAAGCGTGAACTGATATTTAATATTTAACATATATGCAGACGCCGACTAGATTTAAGTATCGCATAACAAAAACAAATTTTTGCTTTTGTGCTTACGACTTACGATGTAAAAATATTACTGGTTGTTATATATATATATATATATATATATATATATATATATATATATATATATATATATATATATTGTTTATATATATATATATATATATATATATATATATATATATATATATATATATATATATATATATATATATGTATATGTATATAGTGATTATTAAATATCAGTGAAAAAATCACAGTTTGTGAAATATCGCTCATCCCTAAAAGTGATAATCGCGAAAATCACCAATCTGCATAGTTTAGTCGGCTGTATCAATATCAATAACGTGGTCGTACTGGTCGTGGGCTCAGAAAATAAAAACTGTGATCACGTAACGTTTAAAAACCACTAATATTAAAAAATCACAGTAACATATAACAACGTGACTAAAAAATCACAGTATCACCCAACTCTAATGTTTCTTCTGATACTAGAGTATTTTTAATTACATCCTAGAAGTTTAAATGAACTTTACATAAATTTTAATTTCAAGAGAAACATCCGGTTCTCGATTATTAAAATTGTTTTTCCTACTGTTAATATATTATAGAATGGAAAAACTGGAGGGGGAGGGGGAAAAGCACTAGCTTTCCTGTGAATGTATATGATTTGATTTTTATTCAAATATGAGCCCTTGTGGGCTCCAAAAATTGAAATTAACCTACACGGTCCAACCTCAGCAATCGACAATTCAAACACGGCAATAATATAGGTGTATGTTTACATATAAAACATTAAATATCATTTTTAATTTTCTTATTTAGTTAAACATAAGCGATATCGTAACTGACAGCGCCGTCTGTTGTCAAGCTTATAAGAACTCTAAGAAAAATACCATGCAAAACATTAAAACTGTAACTGGCTGTGTTGTCAAGTGTTACTTGTATTTTACAGGAAGCAAAATTGAAAAATTTTGGTGAAAAAGCAATAGGCAAAAAAACTTATTATTTATTGTTCTTCTTTCTCACATTTGGTCAATGTGGTTTCATGTTTGACTGACGGGCCAAAGCCAAGTCAGCACAAATGCTATTAACATTACGTATTAAGGAATGACCTGACAATGTTTGTGTTGAGTCCTAATTGTACTAAGTGTGGTGTGAATGTTATTGGTGTAAGGCCTGTGGCTGATATAATGAGGGGGGCAATGATGACTTTTTCTTGCTTCCATAGCCTTTTTATTTCCGTTGCAAGGTCTGTGTATTTGGAAATTTTTTCTGTGTATTTCGTTTGGATGTTTGTCTCGTTGGGGACAGCTATGTCAATTAGATAGGTGACTTTTCCTTTTTTGCTCTAAAAAATAACATCGGATCTATTGGCGGAGACTATTTTATCTGTATGGACACTGATGTCCCAGTAGAGTTATAACATAACAAAAACAAATTTTTGCTTTTGTGCTTACGATTTACGATGTATAAATATTACTGGTTGTTATATATATTGTTATATATATATATATATATATATATATATATATATATATATATATATATATATATATATATATATATATATGTATATGTATATAGTGATTATTAAATATCAGTGAAAAAATCACAGTTTGTGAAATATCGCTCATCCCTAAAAGTGATAATCGCGAAAATCACCAATCTGCATAGTTTAGTCGGCTGTATCAATATCAATAACGTGGTCGTACTGGTCGTGGGCTCAGAAAATAAAACTGTGATCACGTAACGTTAAAAAATCACTAATATTAAAACACATAACAACGTGACTAAAAAATCAATCACAGTATCACCCAACTCTACTCTGTTTCTTCTAATACTAGAGTATTTTTAATTACATCCTAGAAGTTTAAATGAACTTTACATAAATTTAAATTTCAAGAGAAACATCGGGTTCTCGATTGTTGAAATTGTTTTTGTTACTGTTAATATAATATAGAATGGAAAAATTGGAGGGGGAAGGGGAAAAAGCACTAAAGCTTTTTCCTGTGAATGCATATGTGATTTGATTTTTATTCAAATATGAGCCCTTGTGGGCTCCAAAAATTGAAATTAACCTACACGGTGCAACCTCAGCAATCGACAATTCAAACACGGCAATAATAGGTGTATGTTTACGTATAAAACATTAAATATCATTTTTAATTTTCTTATTTAGTTAAACATAAGCGATATCGTAACTGACAGCGCCGTCTGTTGTCAAGCTTATAAGAACTCTAAGAAAAATACCATGCAAAACATTAAAACTGTAACTGGCTGTGTTGTCAAGTGTTACTTGTATTTTACAGGAAGCAAAATTGAAAAATTTTGGTAAAAAGCAACAGGCAAAAAAACCATTACGTATTAAGGAATGACCTGACAATGTTACATGTTTTCAAAATCACTGACTTCTGAATGTTTCTGTGTATGTTTGTGTCGAGTCCTAATTGTACTAAGTGTGGTGTGAATGTTATTGGTGTAATGCCTGTGGCTGATATAATGAGGGGGACATTGATGACTTTTTCTTGCTTCCATAGCCTTTTTATTTCCGTTGCAAGGTCTGTGTATTTGGAAATTTTATCTGTGTATTTCGTTTGGATGTTTGTGTCGTTGGGACCAGCTATGTCAATTAGATAGGTGACTTTTCCTTTTTTGCACTGAAAAGTAACATCGGGTCTATTGGCGGAGACTGTTTTATCTGTATGGATACTGATGTCCCAGTAGAGTTTGTAATCTTTATTTTCAAGTTATGATGTTGGTGTGTATTTGTAGTAGGAATCTATGTTTTCTATGAGTTTGTATGTTGTGGCTAGTGGTGAACTACTTTTGCCGCTGAGTCATGTCTGGCTGTGTATTCCGTACCGGCCAACATTTTACATCCGCTTGTTATGTGCTCGATCGTCTCTTTCTGCTGGTGGCACTTCCTGCATCTGTCTTCTGTAATAGTTGGGTCTTTGATGATATCTTTTAGTAATTTCTGGTTAATATGACTTTATGAATAGCTATCCATCCTGTAACCAGGTGTATGATTGTTTTTTATATATGTGGTCTTGTTCTATGTGGTATCTGTGTTTTCCGTGGAGTGTTTTTTCATATCACGTTTTCATCTTTTCCTGTTGTAATTGGGGTGACTGTGTGTGTCTACTGAGTGGTCTGCCCGGGATAAGTCGAGAGGTGTATAGTTTTTGTCTGCTTTCACTGTTGCTGTGTGGAGTCTGGTTTGCTTATTGTGAAAGAATTTCCTAAGTGCTTGTATTTGTTTTGTGTGTAGTGATCTGATATCTATGATTCCTCTTCCTCCTGCTTTCCTCTCGATAGTAAGTCTTTCTTTGCGTGCGTTGGGGTGTAATTTCCTGTATTTGGTGAATTGAGAACGTATAAGGATGTGAATGTTTTCTATATCTGTGTGACCATTTGATGATACCAAATGAATATGTAAGTATAGGTATAGCGAACGTGTTGATGGCTTCAGTGAGATTTTTGGAGCTCAGTTTTGTTTGTAAAAGTTTCGTGAGTCTGTTTTTGAATTCGGTTCTGAGCTCTGTTTTGATGTGAGTGTGGTTGAGTTTGGTGCTTGGTGGAAGCCTATATATTTGTATGTTTCTTTGTCAAGCATGTTATCGAGTGTCTCATGGTGACCCTTCCATTGGCCTTTGTTGATGTGGAGCACTTTGCATTTACTTATACCAAATTCCATGTTGATATCTAAGGTGCATATTTCTGTGATTTCGAGGAGTTCTTTCAGCTGTGTTTTTGTGGCAGCGTAGAGTTTTATGTCATCCATATATAGGAGGTGGTTTATTTTATGTTGGTTCACTTTTCCGTGTCTGTGTTATTATTATTATTATAAAAAGTTCTTCTTTCTCACATTTGATCAATGTAGTTCCATGTTTGGCTGACGGGCCAAAACCAAGTCAGCACAAACGCTATTACCATTCCGTATTAAGGAATGACCTGACAATGTTACATGTTTTCAAAATCACTGACTTCTGAATGTTTCTGTGTATGTCTGTGTTGAGTCCTAATTGCACTAAATGTGGTGTGAATGTTATTGGTGTAAGGCCTGTGGCTGATATAATGAGGGGGACAATGATGACTTTTTCTTGTCTCCATAGCCTTTTTATTTCCGTTGCAAGGTCTGTGTATTTGGAAATTTTTTCTGTGTATTTCGTTTGGATGTTTGTGTCGTTGGGGACAGCTATGTCAATTAGATAGGTGACTTTTCCTTTTTTGCACTGAAAAGTAATATCGGGTCTATTGGCGGAGACTGTTTTATCTGTATGGATACCGATGTCCCAGTAGAGCTTGTAATCTTCATTTTCAAGTATGGATGTTGGCGTGTATTTGTAGTAGGGATCTGTGTTTTCTATGAGTTTGTATGTTGTTGCTAGTGCTTCGTGAACCACTTTGGCAGCTGAATCATGCCTGGCTGTGTACTCCGTTCTGGCCAATATTTTACATCCGCTCGTTATGTGTTCGATCGTTTCTTTCTGCTGGTGGCATTTCCTACATCTGTCCTCTGCAATAGTCGGGTCTTTGATGATATGCTTTTGGTAGTTTCTGGTTAATATGACTTTATCCTGGATGGCAAGTAAGAAGCCTTCAGTCTCAGGGAATAGCTGCCCATCCCGTAACCAGGTGTATGATTGTTTTTTATTTACGTGGTCTTGTTCTATGTGGTATCTGTGTTTTCCGTGGAGTGTTTTTCTCTCACCACGTTTTCATCTTTTCCTGTTGTAATTGGGTGTGACTGTGTGTGTCTGCTGAGTGGTCTGCCCGGGCTAAGTCGGGAGGTGTGTAGTTTTTGTCTGCTTTCACTGTCGCTGTGTGGAGGCTGGTTTGCTTGCTGTGAAAGAATTTCCTAAGTGTTTGTATTTGTTTTGTGTGTAATGATCTGATGTCTATAATTCCTCTTCCTCCTGCCTTCCTCTCGATGGTAAGTCTTTCTTTGCATGCGTTGGGGTGTAATTTCCTGTATTTGGTGAATTGAGATCGTAAAAGGATGTGAATATTTTCTATGTCTGTTTGTGACCATTTGATGATACCAAATGAATATGTGAGTATAGGTATAGCGAACGTGTTGATGGCTTTAGTGAGATTCTTAGAGTTGAGTTTTGTTTGCAAAAGTTTCGTCAGTCTGTTTTTGAATTCGGTTCTGAGCTCTGTTTTGATGTGAGTGTGGTTGAGTTTGGTGCTTTGTTGGAAGCCTAGATATTTGTATGTTTCTTTGTCGAACATGTTATCGAGCGTTTCATTGTTGATGGTTTCTGTCTCATGGTGGCACTTCCATTGGCCTTTGTTGATGTGGAGCACTTTGCATTTACTTATACCAAATTCCATATTGACATCTAAGGTGAATATTTCTGTGATTTTGAGGAGTTCTTTCAGCTGTGTTTGTGTGGCAGCGTAGAGTTTTATGTCGTCCATATATAGGAGGTGGTTTATTTTATGTTGATTCACTTTTTGGTGTCTGATATTGAAGCCATGCTCTGTTCTGTTTAGTATATTTGAGAGTGGATTGAGACAGAGGCAAAACCATAGAGCACTGAGCGAGTCTCCCTGAAATATACCCCGTCTGATGTACAGCTCTTCTGTTTGGATCCGTTCGGTTTGTGTTTCTAGGCGTATTTTGGTTTTCCATGTTTTCATAATTTGCGCGAGAAACTGCCTGAGGTGTTGGTTGATTTTATAGATTTCTAGGGCCCTGATTAACCAGCTGTGGGGTATGGAGTCGAAGGCTTTTTTATAGTCTATGTAACCGATGTGAAGGTTTCTGTGTTCTTTTCTGGTTTGTCCCATAATCACGCTATCTATAATAAGCTGCTCTTTGCATCCTCGACTATTTTTCCTGCATCCCTTCTGCTCTTCTGTGAGAATATTGTTGTCTGTTAGGTGTTGTTCTATTTTCTTCGAAATTGTGGCTGTGATGATCTTGTATAGGGTTGGAAGACAGGTGATAGGTCGGTAGTTTGACGGGTTTGTGGTGTCTGAGCTTTTGGGTTTAACGTATGTTATTCCTTGTGTAAGGAAAGTGGGAAATGTGTGTGGTTGTAGAATGGCTTTGTTGATTTGGTGCGTGAGTGCTTCGTGTGTGGTGGTAAACTGTTTGTACCAGAAGTTTTGTATATTGTCTATTCCAGGACATTTCCAGTTGTGTGTGTGTTTGATAGTTTCTGTAATTTCTTGTGTATTTAATATGGTATTTTCTTGTTCTGTCACATGTTTATGTTTGTCTTCTTCGGCTTTGATCCAGGGGGTGTTATTATTGTGTAGTTTGGGTTCTGACCAGATACTTTTCCAATAATCTGTGAGTTCTTGTTGGGTTGGTGGTTCAGTCACTGCTATCTGTTTGTTGTACATAGTTTTCCGGTTAGAACTGTTTTTCGCTTCTTCGGAAGAGGTTGTTGGTGTCTTTCCTCTCATTTGATTCTTTGTCTCTACGGAGTCTTGCGGCATATACAGATAGTTTTTGTTTCAAGGTATCGAGGATTTCTGGCAGTGTTCTGTTGGGAGACTTAGATTTGATCTTGTTCGCCCCCTGTGTGACACGTTTGGACGCGTTCCCGCTTATAAACTGGGTAAGATGTCCTAGATCTCTCCTGATGTTGTTGATTTTGTTTTCTATTCTTATTTGCCATCCGAATTTTGGTTTTGTCCTGTTGGGGTTTCCTTGTCGTTGAGAGAGTTTTTGATTATTTTTGTGTTAGAGTGGTGATTGCTGCTGCGTATATTATTGTGTGAATGTCTTCGATTGTGCTTAAGTTTGTTATATACTGAGGTATTATGTGCTTGTTTAGTGTGTTGAGGATTGGTTGCGTGCTCTGTCTGAAGATTAAACGAGGGATGGGATTTCTTGTTGTGGGGTCGGTGCCTGACCATCGAGCTAGATGTGACTCCATTTTTGCTTTAAGTGTTTGTATGAGAGGTGATTCGGGGTGATGTTGTGTGGATGTTGTTGAGGGTGGCGAGTGATTCATGTTGCTGTCTGTGATATGGTGTTGCGCGGTACTTGCAATATTATTTTGCGTTATGCTCCTCCTGGGTGGTGGGTCTTGTTGTGTTCGACTGGGTGTTTGTGTGTGTGAGGCTGGTTCGGAATCTGCTTTATTGTTTCTATTGTTTGGTTGGTCTGTGTTCAGTTCAACAGCCACTGTGTCCTTGATGGTTTGCAATTCGAGAGGTGTGAGACGATTGTTCTTGGTAATAACTCTTTTTTGGTCTATTACTCTCTGTTCTGAAACAAGTAATTGCAGATGTGGATATTCGGTCAAGAAAAGTCTGTGCAGTTGCGGTCTGTAGCCCGATGTTATTGTTTCGAGTTTGGTGGCGGTGTAGTAACAGCGCATCACCGTCCTATTCATCTCATCCGTCCACTTTAAACCGCTGTCTTGGTTTTCCAGCCTTGGTAGTTGCGCGTTGTCCTTGCAAAACACACGGGCCCTGGCCTGGCTTTGGTGATTGTGTTAGTCCCATATCTACGTCGGTTGCGCTTGGGATTGATGTTGGTGGGTCCAAGCGGCGAGTGATTCTCTTCTCAGTGATTTCTTTGTCAGGTTTTGTGTTTTCATTACAGCAACGCATGGCGTGTTCGTTGATTCCTGTGGTGCAACTCATGCGCTGCTGTGATTTTCCCGCCTTGGTGGGTGTCGGCTTAGTCGCCGACACAACACTTTTGGCAGGTCCATTTTCGGTTGCCTGGTCTTCATCGTTTTGGTCGAGCTGCCATTTCCCGCGACGTCCTCGACCGTTACGTCGCTCGCCCGATGCTTCTTTTATTGGTCTGTTGTTCTCTGGAATGTTTTCAATGTTTTGTGGTGTCAGAAGCTCAAAGTGTCCCGACATTGGGTTGCCTGTTAGTAGAAGGTAAATGGTTTTGTTGTATTTTCCCGTGCTTATTATTGTTGGTCTGTCCGTAAAAGTTATTTTTGTATGTCTTGTTCTTCGTTGTTTATTTATTATTATTATTATTATATTTTCTTTTTTTTTAATAAATTTACTATTATTATGTTCATGTTTACTATATTATAAAAAAATAAACCCAAAAAGAAAAAAAACTGATTATATAGTAATTGCAATTCTTAAAAATGATGCCAAAATTTTCGCTGCTTAAATTTATAATTCAACAGAATTTCTAAGAAAATCTTCTAATTTTAACTGAATTTATTATCCAGACAATACAATCAGCTGTATTGTCTGAAAGTAATTATTTATATATGAATTTTCATATCGTCAACTTTGAATTTTTCCCCATTTTGTTTGATTGTCATGCCCCATCTGGCAACATGGGTCTCAACAGTTTTGATGTTTGGTATATAGAGGTTTAAAGATGCGCTGTATGGGTAAAATATGTTATAAATAGGCATATTTAAAAATAAATTCAGTTAGTACAGCTTTTAAATTTATATATTCAACTTTTAATGAGCTCGTGGCCAACGCGTAAAGCGTAATTGAACAAATACTCAAACGATATCAATAATCTGACTATTAATTGGAAAGAACGAACATGTTTTAGTAATCGAGAGATAACTGGAGTCAATAAAACGAATTTTTGGCTCGAAATTCCGGTTCAAAAATCGGAAATAAACAATATTTGAAAGTCTCACTTTGGCCTCTGATATACAGCCAGTTTCAGTAGATAAATTCTTTATCTGAAAAGGTAAAAGTAGCATTTAATATTTAATGTGTATTACCTGTAACACTGGGGTGAGCACGCACTGCACTGCTAATTTTTGAAGCCCAAGAGGGCTCATACTTGAATAAAAATCAATCCTTACGTTGCAGTCACAGGAAAGTTTTATTGTCTCCCCTCTATTGCTTTTATTCTGAGTATAATCAGTTTTTTCTTTTTAGGTTTATTTTTGTATAATATAGTAAACATGAAAATAATAATAGTAAATTGGTTTAAAAAAAAAAAAGAAAATACAATAATAATAATAATATAAGTTCTTTTGCCTACTGCTCTTCATTAAAATTTTTCAATTTTGCTTCGTGTAAAATACAAGTATCAGTTGATAACACAGCCAGTTACAGTTTTATTGTTTTGCATGGTATTTTTCTGAGAGTTCTTATAAACTTGACGACTGACGGCGTGTCGGTTACGATATCGCTTATGTTTAACTAAATGAAAAAATTAAAAATGACATTTAATGTTTGACGCGTATCAATACACAACCTATTATCTTCGTGTTTGAATTGTCCTTCGCTAAGATCATACCAGGTAGGTAATTACAATTTTTGGAGCCCACGAGGGCTCATATTTAAATAAAAATCAAATCACATTTACATTCACAGGAAAGCTAGTGCTGTTCCTCCTCCCTTCCAATCTTTTCATTGTATATTATATTAACAGTAGGAAAAACAATTTTAATAATCGATTACCGGATGTTTCTCTTTAAATTTAAATTTATATGAAGTTCATTTAAACTTCTAGGATGTAATGAAAAATACTTTAGTATCAGAAGAAACATCAGAGTAGAGTCGGGTGATACTGTGATTTTTTTAGTCACGCTGTTATATGTACTGTAATTTTTATATCAGTGATTTTTAAACCTTACGTGATCACAGTTTTTAATTGATGATTATATGAATATATATATATATATATATATATATATATATATATATATATATATATATATATATATATATAAGCAAAGCAAAAATTTGTTTTTGTTATGCGATACTTATATCTAGTCGGCGTCTGCATATATATTAAATATTAGTTCACGCTTTTATCAAACTTAAAGGAACGATTGTTATAAGTGATCATGAAATATCGCTTATACTTACATCAGAGTAGTTCCTAAATAAATATACGTGATACGAAAGCTCTATAATTTTTTTTATCTATTATTTCTTAGTTCAATATAAACAAAATAGTCAGGTCATGGAGGAGAGAGACAATAAAATTCTTCTGTAATCGCAAAGTAAAAATTGATTTTTATTTAAGTATGAGCCCTCTCGGGCTCCAAAAATTAGCAGCGTTTCACGTGCTCATCGCAGCGTTACTAATAAAAATTAATATATATTAAATATTAAACGTTATTTTTAGCTTTCTATTTTAGTTAAACATAAGCAATATCCTAACTGACAGCGCCATCTGTCGTCAAGTTTGTAAGAACTCTGATAAATGGTCGACTCCAAATAAATCGGTTTTCAAAATTTGATTAATAATCGATTTTATTGAACCACAACTCAAAAATTATAAATTAAAACATGGAATCACTCATTCTATTTTTGAAATTTACTAGTTATTGATTTTATATTCAAAAATATAGCGCAAAACATTAAAACTTACTGTAATTGCCGATGTTGTCAAGTGATATTAATATTTTGCAGGAGGACAGAATCTAAAAATTTTGCTGAAAAGGAGTAGACAAAGAAACTTGCTTACGTCTTCCTCTTTTTTCCTTTCTTTTAATAAATAACGTTTTCATGTTTTATTTTACAAAAATAAACCTAAGCAGTACATCTCTTTTTAATAGTATTAATTTTCTTTAATGTTTCCTAACAAATCTTTTTTATTCTATTTCAAATTCGATGTCTGGCAACACCGGAAGCGATAGTTTTGACATTTCGTATGTTGCGGTTTAAAGATGCGCTGTGTGCATAAAATATGTTATAATTTGGTACGTTTTGAAAATATGCTATTTTTAAATTAAATTTAAGTTAGTTATCAATAAATGTGGGCTAATAAAATACTGTTAAAAATTGGTTTGTGTTAATTAATTGAAACTTCTGAGTTTTCCATAGTTTTGGCGATAAATGACACTGTCGTTTTCTATCTTGCTTATATTGAACTGAAAATAATAGATAAAACAAAAATTACAGTTTAATAAACGTAAGAATTGTGGGACGAACACTTGCACATTATGCACAATTACAATAAAAATTATTGTCGGAATACTCAATTATTCACTAGGAATTTTACGTTTACCAAAAAACCCTCGTTAAGCATTAATATTTGTCATCCTATTAGAAAGCGGAATTAAGTAATTTTTGGAGTCTTCCTTTTTGAAGTACAGTCTCCATAGATAAATTCTTGCAACCCTCAATAGGATGTCTGTCCCAATTTTTTTTTATATAAAATTATAGAGCCTTCATACTACACATTTTTCGTTAGAAACTACTTGGATGCTTCTGATACTAAAGTACTTTTAATTACATCCTAGAGTTTTTCAATGAACTTTACATAAATTTAAATTTCAAGGGAAGATCATTCGATACTGTCAATCATTGTTAAACATCACCGAACATCCGGTACTCGATTCCGAGATATATCCAAACAAAAAATATAATTTGAAACAGACAAGTGCTATAATCTGTTTTCCCCACCGTTAATATAGTACAGAATTAAGAGATTGAGGGAGGCAATAGAAACTCCTCCGTGAATACAACCGATGATTTTTATTCAAATAGCCCCTTCGGGCTCCAAAAATTTAAGGGGATCCACGCCTGGCTACCCCATCTATAACGAGTGTATAATCCATATTAAACATTAAATTTTATTTTTAACTTTCTCTTTTAGTTGAACATAAGTGATAATCTAACCGACCGCGCCATCTATCGTCAAGTTTATAAGAACTGCGAAACATTAAAACCGTAACTGGCTGTGTTGTCAAGTGATACTTGCAGGAAGCAAATTTGAAAATTTTTGTGAAAAGCAGTAGGCAAAAACTTATATTATTATTATTATATTTTGTGTGTGTTTGTGAGAAACGACCAACTCCAAATAAATCAGTTTTCACAATTAAATTAATAATCGATTTCATTGAAGAATAACTCAAAAATTGTGAATTAAAACATACAAAAACTCTTTATATTTTTAAAAGTTAGTAATTATTGAATGTATGTTAAAAAATATCGCGCAAAACATAAAACTCTAACTGCCGTTGTCAAGTGATTTTTATATTTTGCAGGAAGGCAGATTCTATATAAAGGGTGGGCCATCTATCGGTTTAAATTTGAACCACCGGTTATTTCGAATCTGGCAATACTTATGTCATTCTATTCTGTCACAAAATTCAGTATATTATCTCCACTGAACGAAATGAATCGATTTGCGCTTGAGCAACGTTGGGATTTATTGGAAATTTATTTCCAAAACAAAGACAATTGGTCGGAAATTGCACGAAAATGTCGTACAAAATTTGCTCGCAGAGAAGGACCAACAGTGCCCGGTATACGCAAGTTTATTGCTAAAGTTCGTGAAACTGGTTTCATTGTTGATGCGCCAAGACGTGAGCGTGCTCGTGTGCGTGAGAATCCATCATCAACTCGTCATCGTTCTCAAGAATTGAACATTTCACGCACCAGTTTACGTCGAATTTTGCGAAAAGATCTCGGTATGACGCCTTACAAAGTTCAATTGGTTTAAGAGTTGAAGCCGCATGATGGGCCAACGAGAAACTGCACGATGATGTCGATTTTGCCAAAAAAATCATCTTTTCGGATGAAGCTCATTTTCATCTTGGTGGGTACGTTAATAAGCAAAATAGCCGTATTTGGAGCTCAGAAAACCCACACGTGGTCTTACAGAAGCCAATGCACCCATTACGAGTGACTGTTTGGTGCAGCTTGTGGAACGGAGGCATCATTGGCCCATAATTCTTTGAAAATGAGGACGGCGGAACCATTACGGTCAATGGACACGCCTATCGCACCATGATAACCGATTTTTTTGTGCCCGCTCTTCATGGTATTGATGTGAACGATGTTTGGTTTCAACAGGATGGTGCAACTTGCCACACATCTCATGCCACAATCAATTTATTGCGTCAAACGTTTGATGGCCGTTTAATTAGCCGAAATGGTGATGTCAATTGGCTGCCAAGAAGCTGCGATTTGACACCGTTGGATTATTTTCTGTGGGGCGCCGTTAAAGACAAGTGTTATGCCGACAAACCAGAGACAATTGAGCATTTGAAGGCCAACATTCGTGATGCCATTGCCGAGATACGACCCCATACACTCGAAAAAGTGCTCGAAAATTGGTCCGATCGAATGGGGTACTGTGAGGCCAGCCGCGGCAGCCATATGAATGAAGTAACTCTCTAACCGGAACAATTGTACTTCACAACAAAAAAATAAATTTGGCAAAATTTCAAACCGTTTTTTGTTTTATTGCATTTTTAAATTTAAACTTTTAAATGGCCCACCCTATATATATATATATATATATATATATATATATATATATATATATATATATGTGTATGTGTATGTGTATGTGTATGTGTATGTGTATGTGTATGTGTATGTGTACGTGTACGTGTACGTGTATGTGTACGTGTACGTGTACGTGTATGTGTATATGTATATGTGTGTGTATATATATATATATATATATATATATATATATATATATATATATATATATACATATATATATATATATATATATATATATATAAGAAAGAGGAAAGACAGTAACAGGGCACTGGCAACAAACAATCCTAAGATTAATTATTAGGAAACGCCCTTATAAGGAGAAGAGATTAGAAAAGGAAACAAAAAATTTCTTAAAAAACCATTCCGATTTACTGATTACTAGGTCTGATAAAGGCAATGTTACTGTTGCTATGTCAAAAACATCCTATCTTGAGAAATCACACTCCCTACTCCAAGATAACAATACCTATGAAATAATACATCACGATGTTCAAAAGTAGAAATTAAATGCAATAAATTAATTAAATCATTAAAAGATAGTAAGTTTTTAGATGAAGCAACTGCTCGCACATTGATAACTTATAATGGGATTTGTCCCAAATATTATGGTCTACCAAAAATACATAAACCCGATATACCTCTAAGACCAATAGTTTCCTGTGTAGGAGCATCTACACAACCACTTGCTAAATATATAGCCTCTATTTTAGAAACAGCTTTTTCTACTTTTAATAAATTCAGAATTAAAAATACCTTCGAATATGCAGAGAAGGTTAATGGCTTCATTTTGCCAGAGAGTTTTGTACTTGCTTCTTTCGATGTAGTTTCACTGTTTACTAACATTTCTCTAGATCTTATTAGATAAATATTAAATGAACACTTCACATCAATAGAAGAAATATGTAATATTCCTAAAGAACAGTTTCTACTAATCATTACTTTTTTATATGAACATACATTTTTCTCCTTCAATAGTACATTCTACAGACAAAAAATTGGCGTCCGAATGGGAAGTGCTATTTCACCAATTCTTGCCGAAATTGTTATGAATAAACTTCTTCTGTTTCGATATGTAGATGACTTACTGGTCGCTTTACCTGCCGGAAGTGTACAGAACACTCGTAACATTTACAATTCTTTCAATCATAAATTAGTAGTTACTGTTGAGGAGGAGACTGACTGTGCTGTTCCGTTTCTGGATACTAGGGTTGTACGCTCTGAAAATAATATAGCCAAACTTGACTGGTATAGGAAAAAATCAAGTTCGGGTAGATATATCCCATTCCATTCTTATCACCCTATGAAACAGAAGCTGAACATAATCAGAGGATTAAAAAACAGAATAGATAAGATTTTCCACCCCTCATTTAAAGAAAAAAATGTAAAACTGTTAGAAAACATCTTGTTTGACAATTACTATCCTAAAGCTCTAACTAAAAAGAATTTTCAAAGACCCCCCTTCAAATCAATCCAACTGTATCCACTAATATCGACATTAAAGTAGGAAAGTTAGAATACGTTGAAGGCCTTTCCCAGTCCTTGTCTCCTCTTTTTAAAAATACAAACATTAAGATTGCTAATTACAACATAAAAAGAATGAATTGTTTTTATACCAATTTAAAAGATAAAACCAAGACTTTACAAAGATCTAATATAATCTACGGCATTCCCTGTCAATGTGGTTTGGTCTACGTTGGACAAACTTCACAAAAGTTCTCTAAGAGATTAGCGTTACACAAAAGTGATAGTAAACACAAACCTAACACAACTAGCTTGAGCTTACACGTAAATAATACAGATCACAGAGTATAATATAACAACAGCTTCATTCTGGATGTTGAGACTAATTACTTCAGAAGAAGTTTCTTGGAAATGTGTTACATAAAAACTTGTAAAAATAATCTCAATCACAAAAAAGACATAGAAGGATTGAGCTCCATGTATACCTATTTACTAAAACAAAATCATACCAAACCAATGAAAAAGAACGAAAAAATTAGTTTCTAGTAAAGTTGACGTTTCTTTTCTCTTTCTGTTATTTCTGCTGTTTATTACCAATTACTTTTCTGTGTCTTCTTGTTAAAATTAAATAAGACAAATAATAAATAACGTCCAGTATTAATATTCTCTTTCAAATTTTTAAATTAGCCTATGAATCTCTTTGTTATAAAATTAAAGAATTAATATAATTAATATAATTCATATAATTAATAATAAATAACTCGTCTAAGAGTAACATTCATCAAATTTAAGTCCCTTTGTTATAAAATTAAAACTGAAAAATAAATATCATTAATAATAAATAATCTATCTAAGAGTAGCATCCACCTAAAAACTTTACCACATCCCTAACTTTAATGCTTTTATGGTTTTTTGTCGACTTGATGACGACATACACTACCAACAATATCCGGTTCGGACTCAAATATCACTAAATAGTTACTAAACTCGATGTCAATTTTTAAAATGGAGTACCATTTTAACAACATGGTGTTTCTTGCAGTTATGTTTCTGTCTTCAAAAAGTGTTTTTGACTAATGTTTATTGACAAAGTTTTATTTTTAATATTTGTGTAAGTGTCCTTTAATCATGTTTGTGTAATCATACCTGGCCAACAAAAATGCAAATTTCATTGTCTTCACCAGAGATGAATAAACTGCTAAACTTTTGTAAGTAATTTCTCATACAGTCTTACAATTCATTGAATCACATTTTAAAAAACGAACGTCTTGGTTTATTTTCTGTACCTGGTTTGCATTTTTAGAATCCAGAAGAAGCTACCATAAGGCAGCGAAAGCTCGATAACAAAAATAAAAAGCAGATACCAGAGCCTTTAGATCTTTGATTGCTCATCTCTTCTCCTTATAAGGGCGTTTCCCAGTAGTTAAACTTAGGATTGTTATATATATATATATATATATATATATATATATATATATATATATATATATATATATATATATATATATATATATATCAAGATGAGGTACGATTTACCCTTCTCTCCTCTCTCAGCTGTTCTCGCTCGTTACCAAGAATATTCTTTTTTGCTTCTAAAATTTTTTTTGCTTTATTGTAAATAGCCATCGTTCATGGGCGGGTTAATATCGTAAATGATTTGGTAAAATGCAGTTTTCCTCCTTTTTTTAAATTTTTCAAAAATTTTCGAATTTGAAAAAAAGTACTGAATGTGCTTTTACTTGGCCCCACTTGCTTGCCTGTTTCAACATATTCAGTGAATTTCATAACACCCTATATATATATATATATATATATATATATATATATATATATATATATATATATATATATACAGTGGCGTATCTAGAGAGTTCAAGTATAGCACACATATTGCAGGAAAATCCCGGGAGCGATACGTGTGCGGAAAAAGTGATTCACGTTGGTCTTGAATTGCTGTCAATTATACTCGATAAGAAATACAGTCCTGGCCAAAACATTTCAAAGGGATGAGGTTTGTCATATTAAAAGACTGCTTAAAGAAGGTTGTACGAGGAGTGACAAGCTGTACTTCATACGGATGTCAAGTATTAGCGCGACGTGTATTCCTAGCGTGAGTCGCTTTAGGAGTCTATATACAGAGTGTATTCACTCAACTGTGGGTGAGTCGACAGAAAATAAAAATCATTAGAAGGCGAAAGAACTTCAAAGGCGCCTATTTTATTAGCACGTCTTCTGCCAGATTCTGCATACTACCATATTACATCGTACCTGCTCTGTCTCTGTTGTTTAACTTCCCCTAGTGATACTTCTGCTGCCCACTGTTTTAGTTGTTTAAATTTACATTATATGGTCTTATAAGAAATAATAATTTAATTTCTCAGTCAGTTTTAATCCATATTGATGACGTAATTCATTATTCATAATTTATGTCCCATAAATTAAAACCCAGTGAACAGAAAAAAAAAAATAGGCAATTGATCCCGCCTCGTATCTAAGACGTAATAGTTTTTTATTCATTAATAATAAATCATAAAATGTCTGGTGTAAACAGTTCATAAAAATTTGGCTAGACCAAGTAGTAAATAATGTGAATTATCCGGTTCAAGAGTAGAGGGATTTTCACGTGGATTTTGGATATAGGCCATGAATGTCTTGGCCAACATAATCAATAAAATATTTTAAGTGTAACATCAACGTGTAATAGACATCGTACCAAAACAAATAATTTGTTTTCTTTATAACCAAAATAATCGTTTTTTTTGCATTTTTGTTATACTCTGTCTTCAGACAGCGCAGCGTATCATAAAACGTATTTTGATGAAGCTAGACACCAAAAAGGCTTCTGGCGCTGACGGAATACCTACCATAGTTCTCAAGAACTGTGCGAGGGAACTAACACCAGTTTTCTGTAGACTTTTCAACCTATCCTACAGAAAGGGAATATTTCCTTCCTGCTGGAAATATGCCACACTTCAGCCGATATCTAAAAAAGGCAAGAAGACCTTGCCAAATAACTACCGACCAATCGCACTGCTTCCAATAATATCCAAAGCCTTGGAAAAGGCTATCAATCAGCATCTTCTAAAATATCTTAAAGGATTCAACATTATTAGCGATCACCAATATGGCTTTCGTAAAAATAGATCAACAGGAGATATTCTGACTTATGTAACACATGTTTGGAACAACGCAATTGAACATTTTGGAGAATCTCGAGCTGTTGCTCTCGACATATCCAAGGCATTCGACCGTGTTTGGCACGATGGGCTGTTGGCTAAGCTACGTTCTTATGGTATGTCAGAACAGTTCTGTTTCTGGCTCTCATGTTTCCTCAGAGAGCGTTCTTTACGAGTGGTAGTTGACGGATTTATTTCTAACACCTTCACTATCAACGCCAGTGAGCAGTGAGCAGAAAGTCATCCAACTTAACAAAGACCTGGAAGAAATTCTATCTTGGTGTGACAGTAACCAAGTGGAATTTAACGCTACAAAAACCCAGGCCTCAGTTTTTTCTAAAAAAGTTAAAAATGCTGAACCCGACATAGTTATGTCTGGGCACTCCATTCCTCTAACATCGTCGCTCAATATGTCCTGGCATGAACATGTTGCAGGCATAGCAAGGAGAGCTTCCCAAAAGTTGGGAATATTAATTCGAACTAGAAAGCTTTACACTCCACAAAAACTGTTAATTCTTTATAAAGCTCAAATTCGACCAACTGTGGAATACTGCTCCCATGTTTGGAGCTCCGCTCCCAATCATACACTGCATTTGTTGGATTCTATTCAGAGAAGAGCTGTTCGTCTGATTGGAGACCCGGAACTGACCGGCGGCCTTGATTCGCTGGAACATCGAAGAACCGTTGGCGACTTGAGCCTATTCTACAAGTATTTTCATGGAAAGTGTTCAGAGGATGTGGCCCGCTTAATTCCTCCCAGAGCGGTGCATGTTAGAAGTACACGTGGCGCTAATACTTCACATCCGTATGAGCTTCAGCTTGTTACTCCTCGTACATTATCCCTTTGGAATAATTTGCCCAGGACTGTGTTTCCCACCGAGTGCAATTTGCAGCGATTCAAGAACAACGTGAATCGCTTTCTCCGCACACGTGTCGCTCCTGTAGCGTTTTAGGGACTTCCCTGTGGCACGTGTGCTAGATCCATAAAAAAAACTCATTTTCCACTCTTCCACCTTATTTTAGCTTCGTTTTTAACCAGATTATTATAAAAAAATAACCGGTCAAGTGCAAGTTGAACTTGCGCAATTAGTGTTCCGTACGTTGATTGCTTTTCAAATAAAAAATTTTGTTACAGAGGTATAAAATGATCAGTGATTTCACAAAACACACCCAAAATGAGTTTTCAACAAAGTTTGTTTCCAATCTTTACTGAAATCTGATGACCTTGAAATTTTTGTTTTTTTTTTTATATACCAGATAAATTATTAAAGGTAATGCACTCGTGATAATTTTCGTTCAATCTACACCCCGTGGAGAATATTCCAGAATTTTTTCAAAATTTTTTGATAAGTACTTTTCGAGATAAGGTGGGTGGACAGCGATTTTTCGCGTTTTTTTAAAAATAATAGAAAGAAAAGTGCGCGCAAGTATTACATTATATATATATTTTTTACTCGTGTTTTCATAAGCTTTCATTTGACACCACACTCGATTACCTAGTAAAAATTTTTTTTTTTTTCACTTCCGATTTCACCCCCCAAAACTAACCCCTTAAGTCAAAATTTAACTTTTAAAACTACATGGCTCTGATGAGGCCATCAATTCCTATATTTGTGCCAAATTTCAGCTTTCTATGACAAATAGTTTCGGAGAAAATCGGGTGTGACAGACGGACAGAGAGACGGACAGACACCGAAGTGATCTTATGTGTTCCGTACGGAACACTAAAAAACCGGCCAAGTGCAAGTCGGACCGCCCAGTTAGTGTTCTATATGGTGACTGCTTTTTAAAAAAAAAAATATTAGGGAGGTATAAAATGATGATCTTACAAAACCCAACCTAAGGTTCTCAACAAAGTTTGTTTGTTGTTGAAAACTGGTGACCTTGAAAAATTGTTTTTTGTTATATGGATATATTTCCGATTCCTATACCGCAACCTCGGGCGTGCCACAGGGATCCAATCTTGGTCCCCTACTATTTTTGCTATATATTAATGACCTCTGTGATACTCTGAATTCTGGCAGGCTGCTTTTCGCTGATGATCTCAAGCTGTATGTGCCCATCTCATGTATTCAGGACTGTAAAGTGCTTCAAACTGAGCTTTGCGTGTTTGAGGATTGGTGTAAGCACAATAAATTAGACTTGAATATTTCTAAATGTAAAATTATGTCTGTGACGAGGAAAAACCATATAATAACATATGAATATTCACTACGAACGTCAACTCTCGGGCGCACCAATAGTGTAACATAAGGGACTTGGGAGTAGTATTCGATTACAAAATGAATTTTTCTAATCACATTAATAACGTAACGCTGGAAGCCAATCGTCTATAAGGGTTTATAGTGCGCAGCTGTAGAACCTTTAATAGTGAACGGTCTTTAATACTGCTATATGAGTCTTATGTGAGATCCAAACTAGAGTATGCATCTCTTATTTGGAGCCCATATTATTTATGCTACAAACTAATGCTAGAACGAGTTTTAAATAGTCCAATTCAAAGCTTAAATTGTAAATTAGTACTTATTTACAATTTAATTAAACAGTAAAGTAGTTCTAATTTACAGTTTAAGCTGTAAATTAGCAAAGTTTAAACTGTGAATTAGAGGTGCTGAACTAGCCTGAGCATACATGGACTAACTAACTGTTAAGAGTTCAAGTTGGTTTAGATTAGATTGAGACGATACACATATTTAAGTTTTTTCCTGACCGATAAACTTTTCGAGGGCCAAAACTGCGTCGTGCTCAGATAGGTAGCCAGATAACTTTGGGCTAATATAGCATTTATCAGACAAACTTTTAAAAGCTCAAAATTAGTGTAGTTGACAAAAAACCGTTAATGAAAAATACATATGGTCAGTCATGTAAAAATTTTAATTTTTAAGCTATTTAAAAAATTGTGTACATTAATGATGATTTTTGAAAAATCTTAGTAAAAAATCAGCTTTGGAATTAATTATAAGTGACTACTAAAAATCGATTTGTTGATTTTATTTTGTAAGTTTTTCTTTTAAAATTATATTAAACAATTTCAGATAAACGGTACGAGGATATCTGAAGCGGTCACTCTTTTAAAAAACATCCAGTTTTCCCAAGGAGCCACCCTAAAACAAGGACGCAGTCGACGCAGGTCAACTTTCAACACCGGTAAGGGATAACATAAACATAGAATAAACTGTAAATTAGTCATAATGAAGAGTTTAAACACGTAGACTGAAAAGTTTTTGGTCTAACTACTTAAAACATATTTTTTTTAACAAAATTCGACTTTATTTATCAACATAGTCCCCTTCAAGAGCGATACAATTGGTCCAAGGCTTTTTAACATTTCTACACCTTTCTTGTAGAAGGATTTGTCTTGTCCTTCAAAATAGCCAAATATCTTTCCCGCGAGCATTTTTTTGATGTCTGCGAATAGATAATAGTCGCTGGGGCCAAATCTGGAGAATACGGTGGATAAGGAAGCAATTGGGACTTCAATTCATGCAATTTTGCCATCGTAACCGTTGACTTGTGCCACGGTGCATCATCTTGATGAAAGAGTACTTTTTTCTTGCTCATTTGGGGCCGTTTCTTTGCGATTTCTGCCTTCAAACGCACCAATAATTGTGGATTTTTTATGTTTTCCAGTGTAACCACCTTATTGGGGCGTCCGAGCGTTCAGCATCATTTGTGTCTGTACGATCGAGTTTAAATTCAGCATACCAGTAAACGATGACCGATTTTTCCAGGGGCAGAGTCCCCTTAACACCTATCAAACCATTGGTTTGCTTGAACGGTATTTTTTTCCCTTCAAAAAACAGTGTTTAATCAACACACGAAATTCGATTTTTTCCATTGTTTTGAAAATATCGAAAATAGCGTCACTAAAACCACTGTAACTTGTAAACTAATCGTCGGAATGTCATGAAATTTTGACACGTATCGTTTGAAGGTTGGTACTTCCTAAAAATCATATGGATTTTTTGAAAAGAGCGACATCTATGTGTCAAACCAAAAACTTTTCAGCCTACGTGTTATTTTTAAGTTATGATAGAAATATAAATCTCATGTTGGCTCGTTTCTCTGTAAAACTTGCATATCAGGAACGACATTTTATTTTTCAAGGGATAACCAAGGTACTCAGTAATTATACATAAATACATAACAAACGCTGATGAGAAAAACGCTTAATAGTTTTGAAATTGTATGAGGGTCCTGATGATTTTCCACTGGGTGACAGGTTACTAAGTTTGATATTATTTTAGAGACTTACCTTTGTTTTTCCTCTCATCTTCTTTTTTATTGTTGTTAAAACACACCCCACTCAATATCTCTGAAAATAAAAAGTTATTTTATTAAAATTGTTAAGATATTCCCGTTTAATTTCAAGTCTTAAACGCGTTTGAGGAATAAACGAAAATTTCATTATTGTACACTAAAGCCGCTTAAAAGAAAAAAGTTATTTACAAAAAGGAACCCCATTTGGACTTTTATTTGGTGAACTCAGTTTTACCAAAAATATTGCTTATGTGATTTTGCTATATATATATATATATATATATATATATATATATATATATATATATATATATATATATATATATACAGTGAAATTCCCCTTCGCGGACACTCTCTTACATGGACACCTCCCTTGAACGGACAATTTCTCATGGTCCCGACCGACTCTCATATAATTGGCATTGTGTTAACTCCCTCTTGGACAAACGAAAAACAATAAAAAATAAACGCCTTGTCTCATTTTTCTGTGGCGTGTATCACTGTTGCGTTTCCCAATCGCGCCGCGCAACAACGTGGCTGGCTGCCTTTACTGAGGGACTTCCCTGAGTAAACCGGGGATTTATCGATCTCAATTTTTCGGTACACGCGGGGATTTAATATATTAGTCTGACGCCTATGCGAAAAAGAGACACAGTGGGCGATACATTCATTGTAGAAATGGCTCCAAATAGAAAAATTCTCAGGCTTCAACAAAAAATTGAGATTGTTGAAGTTCACAATAAGGAAAAGTTAAGTGTAAGGGACTTATCCAAGCGTTTTAATATCGGAAAAAAACACAAACTGCTGATTAATTAAACATTAAGAAATCCTTCTAAACAAGTGGATTTCGAACACCAATTTGAATGAAAAAAGAAGCTTTTTGACTGGTGATGGTACCAAAATTGACAAGTTGTGTTATATCTGGTTTATAGCAGCTCGTTTTACCAAAAATATTGCTTATGTGATTTTGCTATATATATATATATATATATATATATATATATATATATATATATATATATATATATATATATATACAGTGAAATTCCCTTTGCGGACACTCTCTTACATGGACACCTCCCTTGAACGGACAGTTTCTCATGGTCCCGACCGACTCTCATATAATTGGCATTGTGTTAACTCCCTCTTGGACGGACGGAAAACAATAAAAAATAAACGCCTTGTCTCATTTTTCTGTGGCGTGTATCACTGTTGCGTTTCCCAATCGCGCCGCGCAACAACGTGGCTGGCTGCCTTCACTGAGGGACTTCCCTGAGTAAACCGGGGATTTATCGATCTCAATTTTTCGGTACACGCGGGGATTTAATATATTAGTCTGACGCCTATGCGAAAAAGAGACACAGTAGGCGATACATTCATTGTAGAAATGGCTCCAAATAGAAAAATTCTCACGCTTAAACAAAAAATTGAGATTGTTGAAGTTCACAATAAGGAAAAGTTAAGTGTAAGGGACTTATCCAAGCGTTTTAATATCGGAAAAAAACACAAACTGCTGATATAATTAAACATTAAGAAATCCTTCTAAACAAGTGGATTTCGAACACCAATTTGAATGAAAAAAGAAGCTTTTTGACTGGTGATGGTACCAAAATTGACAAGTTGTGTTATATCTGGTTTATAGCAGCTCGTCGTAAGGGGATTCCTTTGACAGGTATGCACATGAGTTATTTTTTTTTTTTTAAGGTTTTCTGGAATTAGTGCGTTGATTTTTTTTTCATATCAATTCAAAGAATGGATAAAAGGGGTGAGAGTATCAGTAGGCTTGTCGTGACAAAAATGCAAAAAACTTATTGTTAGTGTTTTTTTGAGGTCCGCTAATACGATGCAAAGCAAAAGAAATATCCGAGTCTCTGGGACATTCTACATTCAGTGCTTCTTCTAGTTGGCTTAATAATTTAGAATTCTCCACAACATTAGTTTTAAAGCGATTTCAGGAGAAGAAGCTTGGGTTATTGCTGAAGATGTTTCATCATTCTGGGAAAAATGCCCTTCTTTAATTAAAGGATATTCACTGGGAGACATCTATAATGCCGATAAGACAGGCCTGTATTTTAGGGGTCTACCCAACAAAACGTTAGCATTAAAAAAAGAAAATTGTGTTGGTGGTACATATCCCAAAGAGAGGTTTACAATTTTGCATTGTGCAACTATGGCAGGGCAAAAGAGAAAAACTCTTAGTCATTGGTAAGGCAGCTAAACTCAGAGCATTTAAAAATATTAACATAAACAACTTGCCTGTAACTTGCAAGATCTTAATTGGAAAATGACAAAAGACAAAAGAAACATTCTGTTATTTTTAGACAATGCAGGATCTCATCCAAAAGATGTCCGCTTAAAAAATATAAAAACCTTGTTTCTGCCCCCTACGTGTACATCAGCTTGTCAACCACCTGACCACGGAATTATAAAAAATTTTAAAATTTATTACCGAAGTCTAATACTAAACACCTGATAGTAAACATTAAAACTGCTGGTACAGCTTTTGAGTTAATTAAGAAAATTATGCCCATGGATGCAGTTTACTTTGCAAAAACCGCTTGGGAACAAGTAATCAAGAAAACAGTTAAAAATTGCTTCCGTAAAGCGGGATTTAAGCATGAAAATATGCAAAGTGAAGACCAGTTAACGGAGGCTGCTACATCTGATCCAGAAGATGATTTACCACTTAACATACTTACAGATAGCCTCAAAAATTGGAATTTGTTGGAATAGACTGAAAACCTTAATGATTTTTTGAACGTATGGTAGATGAAAATTCGTATGTTGAAAATCCAGATTCAGAACAAGAAATTGAAAATTCAGTCGAAATACAAGGACTTTTCGAAGATTCTGATGTCGATGAGGTTCCAGTACCCCAATTATGGTCCTTATTATTATTATCCTAACCAAGCAGCTTAAAAGTTTTGTCGAAGATAACGGAGATGCAGAGTCTTTAGAGCTTCTTTCCAATTCCATTTTAAAGAAAAAGATGAGACAAACAACAGTATATGAATTTTTGCGTCATTAAAGTGGCCTTTCATTTCATATATCTAACTCTATCTATCTATCTTATTATATTTTATATGTATCTAAAGGTAACAAATCTTTGTTCTTTCCTTAAATTTTAATTTTTTTGTTTCTGTTAAAAATATAAAAAATGATTTTTTTGTATTTCTTTTAAGCAGAACCCCTCTTGAATGGACACCTTAGGTCGGTCCGTTGATGTCCGCCCAAGGGAGATTTCACTGTATATATACGAGTATATATATATATATATATATATATATATATATATATATATATATATATATAAATATATATAAAATATATATATATATATATATATATATATATATATATAAATATATATAAATATATAAAATATATATATATATATATATATATATATATATATATATATATATATAAAATATATATATATATATATAAATATATATATATATATATATATATATATATATATATATATATATATATATATATATATATATATAAATATATATATATAAAAATATATATATATATATATATATATATATATATATATATATATATATAAAATATATATATATATATATATATATATATATATATATATAAAAATATATATATATATATATATATATATATATATATATATATATATATATATATATATATAAAATATATATATATATATATATATATATATATATATATATATATATATATATATATATATAAATACATTAAGATTCCGGGTTTCAATCCATTCATCTAGCAAAGGGTTTGCAGGATGTTTCGCTAAAATCTCATTTGGCATTTTCAAGTGCTTTTTTGCTGCTGCTACTCGATACTGTGATCTTGCTGCTGCTGCCGCTCGAAGCTAACTGAGTTAGAAAATGCTGCTTGCTCAGTTAGCTACAAGCTGCTACTGCAGCTCGAAGCTAACTGAGTTAGCTTCGAGCTGCGGTAGCAGCAAGATCACAGTATCGAGTAGCAACAGCAGCAAGAGCACTTGAAAATGTCAAATGAGATTTTGGCAAAACATCGTGCAAATCCTTTGCTAGACGAACGGATTGAAACCCGGAATTTTAATGTATTACATTCCACTGTCCGTGAAAACCTCTATGTCGCGCATATATATATATATATATATATATATATATATATATATATATATATATATATATATATATATATATATATATGTATATATATATATATGTAGTAGTGGTTTTTCGTTCGGGTATCCCGTGTTAGCTTAAAGTCCCTTAATGGACGGTTTCGCTGACGTTTCGATGGAATCTCATCCATCTTTTTCAAAGCGTTGATCACTGGTCGGTGTCTTGGTGTTGAATGTCGAGACTGGCTCCGAGGGTATCGGTTTTATGTGCTCGGGGCGTAGCTCTATTGGTTGGACGGATCTGGCCAATAGAGGCTCGGCTTTGGCTGCGCGTTGTCGGTCCTGTGGTTCTTTGTAATGTTTGTGTTGGTGAAGTAACGTATGGTTCAATTAATGTTTCCTTTGGTTGGACTTCGTATTGGGATAGAATGTGTTTCCAAGAGTTCGGTAAACGTTAGCTATCATCCCGATTATTTAAGTTGTAGGGCCTCTTTTCTATTTCTATGGCTTCTTTGATTGCCCTAGTGGATAGGTTATCACTTTTTTGTAGGGTTCTGGTTTTGTCAAAATCAATTTTGTGGCCGGTATTTTGTGCATGTTGTGCTAGAGAAGAGGTGGTGTATTTTTGTTTTACGGCGTTTTTGTGTTCGTCTCTTCTGGCGCTAATTTTCCTGTTTGTTTGGCCTATGTATGAAAGACCGCAGTCCTGACACGGAATTTCATATACACCTTGGTCTTCTAATGTCTTTTGGTGTAGGTAAAATATCTTTAATTTTTTGATTCGTTGTATAAATAGTCTCAATTTGGTGTTTTCCTAAAGGTCTTTCTATTTTGTTTGTGATGCCTTTTATATATATGGGAGAAATATATATATATATATATATATATATATATATATATATATATATATATATATATATATATATATATATATATATATATATATATATATATATATATATATATATATATATATATATATATATATATATATATATATATAAATATATATATATATATATATATATATATATATATATATATATATATATATATATATATATATATATATATATATCTATATACACCCCCATGGTGGTGCGAGAAAAATATCATCCCGGTAATTTCTGCCTGTCGTAGAAGGCGACTAAAGAACAACTTAGATGGTGGATGCCCAGAACCCACTAGGCATCGCCCGGTGTGATACCATAACTTCAAGTTAGGCGCCGTTAACTTCCTCTGACCATAGACTTGCAGTTTATCGTCAGAATCAAAAAAATTCGGAAGTAACATAGACGGAGAGTTCGCCAGTCTTCTTGACCTGTTTTTAACCACCTATCCCAAGATTTACACTATCACGCTCAATCCGCCGTTACGTTCTTCCGATCATAAACTGATTTCGACATCGAGAATCCTACTAATGGGTAACAGAGAGACACCTAAGTCGCTCAAGATTTGGCACTACAAATCTGCTAAATGGGAAGACCTCATGTACTATTCCGAACTTTCCCTTGGTTTGACTTTTGTTTCAGATTGGAAGCTTACACCCCTTTTTTAAAAAACTGCCCTTCCAACGGCAAGCAGCGAAAATGCAAAGAAGCTGTTGCTTCTAAACATCTTGCCTGCCGATAATGAAGTAAAAATCCTAACGTCATAAATCAAAACAAACGCGTTTTTATTTTCTATTCGGTAGCCACTATTTGAGTGAATAGTCTATATAACATAGTTCTTTAGTTTATAACAGTACATTCATATAGAAATCACAACTCTTAATGATTTGAGTGGTTCTATACTTATTCGGATTAGTCACATCAGAAAAATAAAACAAAATACAATTGTTTTAAATTCAAATATTTGTAACAGTATTTACATAAACAACCCGCAACATTCTATGACGAAATAATCTAATTAGTACGGACCAAATGTGCCTGGCCTTTCTGTTTTGATATTTTTATATTCGAATATAAAGTCTATAATTAGAGTCACCTTAAATTAACCATTCAAAATAAAGTACGAACTAAAAATATACAAAAGAATATCACATTAAATCCTGCAGTTATTTTTAACACAAGATTGTAAATAATGTTTAGCAAGAATCCTACTGCGAGACGTATCCGATGAAATGCTCAGTTTAAAACTTATTCTATTGTTAAATAAATTCTAGGGGAATCAGTAAAATACAACAATTTACATATATGGCTGCTTAAACTTAGTTTTGAAAGCATGCCTGCCCTGAGATCCAGTTTGTCGAGATTCTCTTTATATCATCTGACCATCTGGTTGGAGGTCTTTCCACGGCCTCCATTTTACAATTTTTCTAGTCAATCTTCTATCATTTGATCTCGCAATGTGACCTGTCCATCTCCACTTTAGTATCGTGATGCACTCTATAACGTCGTATACCGCGGTTCTTCTGGATAACCCTTCATTTCTTACCCTGTTCCTCAAGGTTAAGCCAAGCATGGAACGTTCCATCCTTGTTTGTGCAACTCTTAGCTTTTGTATTGAAATTTTTGTAAGTGTAAGGGTTTTGGCAACATATGTAAGAACCAGCGGGACACATTTGTCGAAAGTTTTTCTTCTAAGGCCCATAGACATGTTACATTTGACGATCTCCCTCAATTTTCCATATACGGCCCATCCCAATGCTATTCTTCTTTGTAATTCATATGCTCGATTATCTCTGGTAAGCTTTATTTCGTTCATCTTCATCATCAGCTATGCAGTCCATCGTCGGACATAAGCCTACCCTAAGTACGTCCTTCTTCTTCAGTTCTAGGCCTTGTTTATCCAGTTGTATTCCACTAGTCTTTTGATGTAGTCAGATCATCGGGTTTGCGGGCGTTCTCTACTTCTTTTTTCATTCCAGGGCCTCCAGTTGATTACTTTGTGGGTCCATCGATTATCAGAGAGTCTTGCGATATGACCGGCCCAGCTCCACTTCAACCTGCTTATCCTCTCCTCTCCTTATTAATCAGCCTAACCCTCAACGATCCTTCTTTCAGTCGCTAGTTGGAGTACTTGTAGGCGATTTATAACTTCTTGATTCAAAGCCCACATTTCCGTTCCGTATGTCAAGACTGGCAACACGCATTGATCAAATGTGTTCGCTTTTAGTGTATTTGGGACATTGGAAAGGAAGATGTTTTCAATGTTCAGTACTGTTTCTTTATCACAGTTGTCATTTGTCGTGAACATGGTTTTGGTGATATTTATCTTCAGACCAATCTCTATGGACTTGTTGTTAAGTTCATTCAGCATTTCTTCTAATTCTTCTTTGTTCTTAGATATAAGCACAATATCATCCGCGAATTGCAAGTGATTGAGTTGCTTTCCTCCTATATTTATACCTATACTTGTCCATGAAAGTTATATATATATATATATATATATATATATATATATATATATATATATATATATATATTATATATATATATATGCATACATATACATATACATTATATATATATATATATATATATATATATATATATATATATATATATATATATATATATATAGTTAACTTTGAAACTTGGACAGAGTTTTTCTCAAAGTTGTACAAACCCAAATGTCATATGCCAACAAGACCTATCAGGATTATGAAAGTTGATAAGGACCATCCAATGATCTTTCTATACAAGAACAATAATTATTTTGGAAGTTACCTAAAAGTTCCTGTGGTACCTAAGCAAAATAAGAAAAAATATAACAACATGAAAAGGATGGAGGCTCCTACATTAAAAAGCGTATTAATGGATCACTGCCCATAAAACCTGCTAAGTTCTTGGTGAATCCCGAAGCTCGGGTACTTTACAAAGGATTAGTATCGGATAGCACGACCATTGAATATGACAATGCAGCTGAATTTGTTCATGACCCACTCATTGATGACGGCCCTTAACTGACAAGATAGATCAAGGTCCTGTACTTTTTTCGTAAAAAAAAACTATTTCTCATAATTAATGTGTATTTTTACTATTTTTTTTTATTTCACCTCTAATAAAATATGTTAGTCTTTAAATTGAATGCATTTTTAGTTTTCCCCTCATGTCTTATATAATCGACTCTAAACTTAAAAATTTGAATTGTGAACATTTAGGGGAAAGGGAAATGGACTCTGTTTTTGCTCGTTACCCTTCATATACATATATATATATATATATATATATATATATATATATATATATATATATATATATATATATATATATCTATATATATCTATATATATCTATATATATCTATATATATATATATATCTATATATATATATATCTATATATATATATATATATATCTATATATATATATATATATATATATATATATATATATATATATATATATATATATATATATATATATATATATCTATATATATATCTATATATATATATATATATATATATATATATATATATATATATATATATATATATATATATGTATATATATATATCTATCTATCTATCTATCTATATATATATATATATATATATATATATATATACATACTTGGGAAAGATTCAGAAGCGCAAAAACACGTGTGACGTTTTTGCATCGTATAGTTACGGGGGATGAAAAGTGGATTTATTTTGAAAATCCCAAGCGCAAAAAATCATGGGTAGACCCAGGCGCACCATATATATATATATATATATATATATATATATATATATATATATATATATATATATATATATATATGTATATATATATAAATATATATATACATATATACAGTAATACCCCGCTTAGCGCGACCCCCCGTTACGCGCGGTTTCACTATAACGCGAATTTCAAATTTCGCGCTCATGTAGTCATTAACTTCTCTATGGTCGCGGGGGGATCCCCGCTTTCTCTGAATATTCTCTTTGAAGAATTGGGAATTCCCTGTCCTTCGACTTTGTTCTATGGGGATTTCCTCGTTCGTTTCGTGTGTTCATTTGTTCCGTAATGTTAGTTCGGTCGGCTGGCAGTTTTGTTTTAATATTTATTGGAGATACATACATACATAATTTAACCCTACGTTAAAAATGCCGCCTGTAAAGAAAAAAAGAGCGTAAAAGCGTCACTTTGGAATTGAAGATGAAAGTGTTAAGAAGAATGGAAAATGGAGGCAAAGCAACAATTGTTGGGAGAGATTTTGGACTCTCAGAATCGACTGTGAGAACGATTTATAAAAATCGGGAAAAAATTAAAATCTCCAGCGAAGGTTCAACACCTATAAGTGCAACAAAACTTTCTCGTTCGAGATCATCTATCTTAGAAAGAATGGAGAAATTACTGTCAGTCTGGATCGAAGATTTGAATAAGAAGAACACACCACTAAGTCAAGATCTCATATGCACAAAAGCAAAATCTTTGTATGAGATGCTGAAAACAAAAGAAGGAGAAGGGAGTGCCACTCCGACTTTTGCTGCCAGCAGAGGCTGGTTCCATCGGTTCAAGCAGCGTTCTAATCTTCACAATATCCACATAACAGGCGAGGCGGCCAGCGCGGACATTCAAGCTGCAGCTGAGTTTCCAGACAAGTTTCAAGACTTCGTTAGACGAGAGAAAATTCCTGCTTGTCTCATCTTCAATGTTGATGAGACCGCACTTTACTGGAAAAAAAATGCCATCTCGAACATTCATTTCTAAGGAAGAACGTCAAGCCAGTGGTTTCAAAGCTGCGAAAGATCGACTAACACTTCTGCTGGGTGGTAATGCCACTGGTGATTTCAAACTGAAACCTTTACTAGTGTACCATTCAGAAACACCCCGTGCAATGCGAGGCACAGACAAGACAAGTCTACCAGTTGTGTGGCGATCAAACAGAAAGGCGTGGGTTACACGGGAAATTTTTCAAGAATGGTATTCTAATAGTTTTTGCCCATCAGTCAAATCATACTGTGACAGAAATGGGCTTGAACCTAAAGTTATATTACTCTTAGACAATGCCCCAGGACATCCAACCTCACTTGATACGCCCAGAGACTTAAAAGTGTACGTAAAGTTCCTTCCACCAAACACTACGTCAATATTACAAGCTATGGACCAGGGAGCAATAGCAAACTTCAAAGCTTATTACCATCGCCGCACTTTTAGCCAACTAATTCATGAAACTGACGGGGAAGGAAGACAGTCTATGCGAGAGTGGTGGAAGTCATACAACATTATGAAGTCTATTCACAACATAGAAGAGGCTTGGAAGGAAGTTAAAATGAGTTGTATGAATGGGGTGTGGCGTAATCTTTGGCCAGATGTAGTGGAAGCACCTAGAAGAATTGTCCAGATACAGAGACAAGTGCTTGAAGACATTGCTGCAATGATTGAGGGGTCTGAACTTGAAGATGTCACGGTAGAAGATCTCGTAGAACTTGTAGCAACGCACGACGATCCTATTAGCAATGAAGATCTGATCGAGTTACAGAATAATCCTATCTACGATGAGGAAGAACAAGTAGAAGAGAAAGTTTTATCTTCAGGGGAAATACAAAATGCACTTTCAAAAATTTATTCAGGTTTGGACATATTGCAGAGTATAGACAATAATGATGACCGTGTCTTGACCGTGTGTCAAACAATTAAAA
>CM032450.1:67219875-67302375 GCA_019049505.1 Pachyrhynchus sulphureomaculatus | reverse complement strand
GTACTTGCTGGGAAACGTTGTTCTGGACAGTTCAATCCAAAGGCATGAGGCTCTTCATCTAAACGTATATAATGTATTAATGGGACGTACGTGTATATTCCTATCTTTGAAAGAAATCATGCGGGCTGAATCTATCGAACACCACGCGTCAAGATATTTATACATTAAGACTCAAACCACCCAAATTTTCTTTGTGTTATTAGGAATCAAATTTTCTGGCCAGTTTTGGGTTCACAATAAGGTGACTAGCCATTCCATCGGTCATAGATATTGTATAGGATTAGAAGCCTCTTTATAGTATAAAAGTATGAAATAATATTTCCAGTTTATCGACGTGATGCCAAGATATATTTACTTTCAAATTAACAGGCTTGCTGTATAACAGAAAAGCTTAGCCAGAAATCTGTCATCTCTGGAATGTTTCCGGCGTATAATAACTAGACTACTCTTATGTCCTAAACAAAGTTATTAGTGTTCCATACGGAACACTTATAAGATCACTTCGGTATCGGTCTGTCTGTTACACCCGAATTTCTCCAGAACTATTTGACATAGAAAGTTGAAATTTGGCACCATCAAGCCGGGTTTCCACCAAACGGACATAGCACGAAACACAAACAAAAACTGTTTTTCTCAACAAAAAGAGCGATGTTTTGTAAAAAATGAACAGTTTCGAAAACATATTTGTCGGAGAACAGTGTTTTTAGTAAACAAAACACTTTCCCATCTCGAGTCGGTACATCAAAAGAAAACAAATTTGTTCGTGTTTTTTAGTCGGTTTGGTTGGAACACCTGAATGTTTTAGATTTGTTCTCTGTGACATTTGTACTCTACTCTTTCAACTAGTTATCAAGTTTTTATCAAGCGTATGCGATTTATGGAGAGTTTGTCAACACTTACAGTAAGTACCATTTTTTTATATTTATTTTGTTAAACTTTTTATTCAATTTTATGTATATACATATATATATATATATATATATATATATATATATATATATATATATATACATATACATATATATATATATATATATATATATATATATATATATATATATATATATATATATATATATATATATATATATATACAGGGTTACAGGGAAAGTCGTCCTAGATAATTAAGGACGTTATAGTTTAGGTCGTTTCTGACCGATTTGACTCTATGACATGATGTCCTAAACTTAACCGTTTTCGAGATATTGAAGTTTAAAGATTTTCTAAAAAAAAAAACATGTCTTTTTTTGCTTTTATATCGATTTTTTTTTTTTTATTAGAGGTTCTCGAGTGCGATTTTTTGGTTATTTTTAGTTAGTCTGTATGTCAAGTATCAAAAATCATCAAAAAAATTTGAACTAGTTACTAACAGTTTCAAATGGCGGCTTGTTAATGTTTCTAAATTACGAATTTTTGCCAAGTGTTTCCTACTTTAAATCAATAAAGAGAAAAAAATGTATGGAAGTTATTCTGCAAATTATTTTAAAAACTTTTACGTCTTTTTAGCGATCAAAAAAGGTATAATACTAGGAGTTTAATAGGAAAACTGTACACAGCATGACACCTAAAGCGGGCTCGGGTAGCAAAAGGTAAATTTTTAGTTCTAGGTGAAAATACGAAAAATACACAAATAAAACAAAAAACCTTGCAATTTAATATTTTTTATTAATTATAATTCATGTTCTATATGGTCGCCCCTATTTCTAACACAAATTCTCATTCTTTTTCTTAAATTACTTTTCACAACGCTGGTTGTGAGGTGCCGCCTCATTTCGTCAGCCGCATCAATTATTTTTTGTCTTAGGACATCCACGTTTTCGATAGGAGTCATCTGGTCGTATACGAGACTTTTCATGTGACCCCACACATAAAAATCCATCGGTGTTAGGTCTGGGCTTCTCGCCGGCCAAGGTATGGGTCGGCCTCTTCCAGTCCATTTGTTGGGATAATTGTCATTGAGCCATGCACGAACACTTCCTCTGTAGTGAGCTGGGCAGCCATCGTGTTGAAAGTACATGTTTTGTCTCAAACCAATAGGTAGGTCTTCCATCCAATTAGGTAAATCGTTCCGCAAAAAATTGTCGTATTCCTCGCCATTCAAATTATCTGGCAGGAAGAATGGCCCAACCAAATAATTTGAAATTATACCCATCCACACATTTAAGCTGAATCTTGTTTGTGATCCTTTCGTTCTTTTTTTGTTTGGGTTGCCTTCCTCTTTAGAAGCCCAATAGTGGGCATTATGGTAGTTTGTAAGACCGTCTTTGTCGAATTTCGACTCGTCAGTCCATAGTATTTTCTTAAAAAAAGATGCATCTTCGACATCGGTATTGAGCATAAATCTGCAGAATTCTAATCGTCGCAACGGATCCCCTTCTTCAATGACTTGCACGGGCGTATAGTGGTAAGGGTGTTTTCCAACAGTATGCATTACAAACCATACCTTCCACTGCGAAATACCAAGCTGTTGTGCGACAACATTTGTAGATGTGGTTGGGTCCACCTCAAAGAGACGTCGTATTTCGTTTTCTTCGTCTTCGTCAAAGATACGTGGTCGTCCCATGTCAGTCCGCCGTCTTTGTACGGAACCAGTTTCTCGTAGTCTTCGATAAGTTCCATCAAATACGCTAACATCAGGTACACGACGAGTAGGATATCGCAGTATGTATTCATCACGTGCACGCGACGACACTCCTTCGCAAAATCCGTAACACATTAGGATGTCAGCATATTCCTCGTTGGTATACGTTGCCATATTCACAAGCAGAGATCAAAATCCAGTTACGAGCCAATTCACACAGTCAGAAGATGAAACACAGATATTTTTGAAAAGCACGGTATAGCACATCTACCACGGACGAATCGCATGAGCAGACTAAAAATCATTCAATAATGTTTAGTGAACAGAAAATGTCACTCGCACAGAGAGTACCCAGACCGGAAAAAATGCTTACCCAACCCTTTTTATTGTTTGAAGGTGCAGGTAGTAAACCGGTAATTGGTAGTATCTAAATTCTATTATTATGTTACTCTACATTTGGGCCTATTGAAATCTCATTTTCTTAGAATTTTCAATAGATCCAGTAGATATTATACCGTTTTAGATAGCTAATAATATATAATAATAGCAGAATAACTTCCATACATTTTTTTTTCTCTTTATTGATTTAAAGTAGGAAACACTTGGTAAAAATTCGTAATTTAGAAACATTAACAAGCCGCCATTTGAAACTGTTAGTAACTAGTTCAAATTTTTTTGATGATTTTTGATACTTGACATACAGACTAACTAAAAATAACCAAAAAATCGCACTCGAGAACCTCTAATAAAAAAAAAATCGATATAAAAGCAAAAAAACATGTTTTTTTTTAGAAAATCTTTAAACTTCAATATCTCGAAAACGGTTAAGTTTAGGACATCATGTCATAGAGTCAAATCGGTCAGAAACGACCTAAACTATAACGTCCTTAATTATCTAGGGCGACTTTCCCTGTAACCCTGTATATATATATATATATATATATATATATATATATATATATATATATATATATATATATATATATATATTAGTTACAATGTTGCTACGATTAAAAGAGTTGACTGCAAGTTTACCAAAACTGTTCTAATTCGTTTTTAGGCCATCAATTCCAAAAAGCAGTGGACTAAAAATCAGTGCAGCAATCTAATTGAAATGTACCGTCAACATACTAACTTGTGGGACTCAAAAAGTATAGATTATAAGAATACAAAACAAGATTCACTCAAGGAAATTGGTAATCATTTTGAAACTAGCAGTGATGAAATCGATCGAAAAATCAAAAACTTGCTCAGTCAGTACAACAGGGAACGAAGGAAGTATAAAAGCATGAAAAGGTCTGGAGCTAGGCACCCGTTTGTTTCAAAATGGTTTGGATATGATACTTTGATTTTTTGTATGACAAGAATAAACCGAGCAAAGGAAGGCTTACCTTGATATAATGTCTGAAGAGCGTCATACAGGGCCTCACTTACATCCGCTATGATTCGTGATACAGAAGAATTTGAAATTTGGAATAAATATTTTAATGATTGAAAACTGTCCCCAGTGGCTAAGTACTGCCAGGCGATCCTTCACCGAAATTGCGTTCCAGTAATTTGTATTTTTCTTGGCGATTTTAGGTCCTAACTAATTAATTTACAATTCAAAATCGGTACTTGACATTTTGGTAAAATTGTGGCAGGAAGATCTCAATTATCCATTTAACCCAACATTGTCACTGCTTAAATCAGCCAATAATTCTGTGCCGTAATTAACTCTCCTTTTTAATAGAGAACTGACCCAATACCTTGTTTTTTTTCTGTTTTGGTCATTAACTAAAAACGAACCACAGCTAATTATAAAAAAAATCGTCATCAGAGAAGGACATTCTTGCAGAACTAAACAAAATGGGAAAAAGAGAACAAACACTAGCAACAGTCTACAGGAACTGTTTGAAAAAAAACAAAACATGTTTTGTTTTGTTTATGAAAACAGAACCCTTTTTTTACACTGTCCCTTTGGTGGAAACCCGGTTACAGAGCTGTGTAGCTTTAAAAATTAAATTTTGACTTAAGGGGTTGGTTTTGGGGGGTGAAATCAGAAATGAAAAAAAAATTACCAGGTCGTCGAGTAGGATATCAAATGAACGCTTGTAAAAACACGAGTTCAAAAATATATATGATGTAATACTTGCGCACAATTTTCTTTGTATTACTTTCAAAAAATCGCTGCCCCCCTATTTCGAAAAGTACAGATCAAAAAATTTTGAAAAAAATTCTGGAATATTCTCCACAGGGTGTAGATTAAACGAAAATTAACACGAGTGCATTACCTTTGATAACACAGCCCCACAAAAAAAAAAAAAGTGGGGTATACCTTTGATGCGATATATCAGATCCGTAGTATTTTTGTCCGCTGATCACGAATCTGACGTCAGAATATCGCCATCACATCTCAATTTTTTTTCTAACCTCAAAAAATAGGTAAAAATTAGTAAAAATTAAGAAAAATATACTCCTAAAAAATTGATTCAAGCTTTTTTCATGAATCCAAAGTTGTATTAATATGTATTCGGACACGCTAAGCTAATATTCATCGGTTGGATTGAGCCATACAGTTCTGTTTTCTTTCTAACCTCAATAAATCAGACAGATATAGTGCTTCTCGAATGCAAAAACGAATTCAAATTAAAATTCAACCGATCCTTACCAAATTTGGTACACGGGGATTTTTTGGGTCTCTGATCACGAATCTGAGGTTGGATTTGCAAAATTCAAGATGGGAGATGTTTTCGCGCCATTTTGAACGCCGAGAAAATTCATCGGTCGATTTTTATTCTTCTACCTGCATCCAGGGCACCTCCACGTGGTGACGGTGGGCAACGGTGTTACTCCACTAGCCGGCAGAGTCCCTGGATAACGGCTTAGATGCCGTCATGGCAGGTAGAAGAAAGAGAATTACGATGCAGGGACTCGGAAACCCAGTATCGGCGGTTGGTCAGGGTGGGAAAGCGGGCCCGCAGCCGTCGTCATCCAGCGGCCGTAGCTCTTCATGTGTGGGTGACTTGGCTCATGTAGAGTATAATGCTACAAGAAAACGGTCTCACGGTACAAGGACTTTTCATAAGTGCGATAAAAACAGTGATTCATTTTGTTATATTTGCTGTCAACACGTATTGAGTAAAGTGGGGTCACCGATAACGGATAAGATTAAAACCTTATATAAGGATTGTTTTAACATTGAAATACAGCACTAGGATACAGATTGGGTTCCCCACATCATTTGCGGTTCTTGCAAAATAATGTTGTACATCAATAAGAAGGCGATTAAATATTCCAGACCAGCAATATGGAATAGACCATACAGTGAAAATGATTGCTACTTTTGTATGAATGTTGTATCTAGGCATAACCGAAAAAATAAAAGCACTATTACTTATAACGATGTTTCGACAGTAACAAGACCAACTAAACTAATTCCGCTTCCTGAACCACTTGATGCTGATGTTATGGAAACAAATGATTTCACCTTATCAGTTCATGCCGAAAACATTGAGACTGTCGAAAAAGATTCAAACACTGTTACTAATGAATGTTCTAGTGACAACCTATCATATACTAGTGACACAGATAAAGAATTTCTACCATACAACCGTAAACCAGAACCAATACTCGTATCACAGTCAGAACTTAGTGATCTAGTCAGAGATTTAGGCTTATCCAAAGATGGTTCAGAGCATCTTGCTTCCTTTTTAAAGAAAAGACATTTACTTAAGCCAGAAGCTACGATTTCTTATTATAGAAACAGAGATGAAGAATTTCGAAAATATTTCACAATGGACGAGGAATTGTCACTTTCATATTGTACCGATGTAAACGGTCTAATGGATGAATTTCAAAATAACTCATACGATCCTGAAGAATGGAGACTGTTCATTGATTCTTCTAAACGGAGCATTAAGGCAGTTTTGCTGCATAATACCAACGTTTACGCTCCCATTCCGATTGCTCATTCCACAGTTATGGAAGAGCAATATGAAAAAATGAAGCAGCTTTTGATAAAAATAAAATATGCTGATCATAACTGGAAAATTTGTGGAGATCTGAAAATTGTAACAATATTGCTTGGCCAACAGTCAGGGTTTACACTTTATCCCTGTTATAAATGTCTGTGGAATAGCAGAGACAGGGAACGTCATTATAAGAAAAAAATTTGGCCAACACCAATCGTTCACTCCTGGTGAAAATAATGTATTGTTTCCACCATTGGTAGATCCAGGAAAAGTTCTTATTCCCCCGCTTCACATTAAGCTTGGACTTATGAAGCAATTCTCGAGAGCATTAGATACAAACGGCCCATGTTTCAAATATTTGCATAAAAAATTTCCGAAATTTTCTGAAGCTAAAATTAAGGCAGGCGTATTTGACGGGCCACAAATAAGAAAATTGTTTCAAAATTCATTATTTGTTACTAAAATGAATAAAGTTGAAAAAGCTGCTTGGCTTAGTTTTAAAGAAGTCGCAACAAACTTTTTGGGAAATAATAAAAGTCCTAAGTACAAAGAAATAGTCGAGAAAATGGTAAAAAATTTTCAAACATTAGGTTGCTTAATGAATCTAAAATTACATTTCCTGGACTCCCACATCGATGATTTCCCAGATAATCTTGGTGACTACAGTGAGGAGCAAGGGGAACGTTTTTCACCAAGATCTGAAAATCATAGAAAATCGGTATCAAGGACGATGGGATGACCATATGTTAGCGGACTATTGCTGGTCGCTAAAAAGAGAAACAAGTCCTCAAAAGCGTTTGGGCAGAAAGCCTTTGAATAGGTCATTCGCGGAAAAAAGAACAAGATACAGCCAAAAAAGGAAAGTTAGGCGCGGGTCTAACCTTTGCAATTCTAGGGCTTAAGGGTCTACTATTTGAGAGTATATGGTTTAAAAGTCCTGGTTTTGAGTTTATTGGGTCTCATTTTTAAAGTTACAGGTTTATTGAGGTCTATTTTTTGAGGTTACAGGGTGTGGGAGTCTAAGGTTTCAGGGTTTAGGGTTTAAGAGTATCAGGTTTGAGGATTCCCCAACTGTATACCAAATTTGGTAGGAATCGGTTGGTTTTCAAAAATTTTGTCCGCCATCTTGGATCCACCATTTTGAATTTTGCAAATCCGACCTCAGATTCATGATCAGCAACCCAAAAAACCCCCGTGTACCAAATTTGGTAAGAATCGGTTGAATTTTAATTTGAATTCGTTTTTCCATTCGAGAAACACTATATCTGTCTGATTTATTGAGGTTGAAAGAAAACAGAACTGTATGGCTTAATCCAACCGATGAATATTAGCTTAGCGTGTCCGAATACATATTAATATATCTTTGGATTCATGAAAAAGCTTGAATCAATTTTTTAGGAGTATATTTTTCTTAATTTTTACTAATTTTTACCTATTTTTTGAGGTTAGAAAAAAATTGAGATGTGATGGCGATATTCTGACGTCAGATTCGTGATCAGCGGGCAAAAATACTACGGATCTGATATATCGCATCAAAAGTATACCCCACTTTTTTTTTTGTGGGGCTGTGTAATCTATCTGGGTATAAAAAAGAACAAAAATTTCAAGGTCATAAGTTTTTCAACAAAGATCAGAAGCAAACTTTGTTGAAAACTCATTTAAGGTAACAAAATTTTTTATTTTGAAAGCAATCACCGCACGGAACAATAATTGCGCAAGTGCGACTAGCATTTTGCTGGTTTTTTTCTTTTTGCTCGCTAAGCTGACCTACTAGGTTTTAAGGCGTTGCCATAAAATGATTGGCGAGTCTTGTGAAAGTTTGTTACGAATGTCATCATCAACATTTTTTTACCTAATGAATTTATTGTTTCTTCGAGTATTCTACAATGATTCCATCGTAAACCAATATTAGTTGGGCATTTTAAGTTATATAGAATCAGCAAGATTTACTAGTTCTCCAATACTATTTTTGAACGATACGACTGAAAGTTGTTACCCTTTTTGAGTACTAAGTTGGGAATGTTGATTCTTTGGCACAATACTACTCAGTACCAGAAACTTTATTTTTGCACTCGACGCACGTTTCGCTAACCATGTTAGCTTCATCAGGAGCGATGATTGATTAAAGCTAAACTACAAATCTACCCTATTTATACTTAGCCTAACCCTTGAATAGGCGGCATAGGCGAGGCCATCAGTTTCGGTCAAGTAACCAGTAGAGGGGCTATAAGGAATAGGCCCTCTGTCTTTATTTAAACTACTTTTACATTTTATGATTTCCATACTTTCGTATGCGTTCAACAATCTCATATCAGATACATTTTTAATTAATCTTAGATTATCTAATGTTAGCGTATGATCAGCTTCAAGGGCATGTTCGGCAATACTAGATTTTTCTGTTCTACTGTATTTTAAGTCTGCTAGATGTTCTTTAAATCGTGTTTTATTTATTTATTTATTTATACAAATTTTACGGGAAACCCCATTGTAGTACAATTTTAAAACAGATGCAAAAATATTAAAAATTAAAAAGACAAACACGTGACAAAGACTATGTCTAAATAAAAATATTCAAAAAACACATAAACATTCTCAATAACAAAATATGTAAAATAGATACAGGTAATTAGAGAACTAACCTCAAAAATATAAAAACAATAATAGTATTAACAATAGTAAACACTGATCAAGTAGAACCTCTACAGAGCCCTCAGCAGCTGGACCTAAATCCGAGATGGAGCTGTTAAACATATTGAGCCGGCCATCCAATGAATTCCAAGTCCTCAAAGCTCTATGAATGGGAGAGTGCCTCCCATAATTCGTGCGATGGAAGGGGATGCAGACGAGATCATGATGGCGAAGATTGCCTCTGGGTATATTAAAATTTATTTTAGCGAGTAGCTGAGGACAGTCAGTGATTCCATTAATAAGTCTGAAGATAAAACATGCATCATAAAGGGATCTTCTCATTTCCAAAGTATGTAACCCTAAGGTCCTCCGCATAACAGTCTTATGATAATTCACAAGTGTAGCGTTGCACTTGAGTGCGGAAAATCTCAAAAATTCTCTTTCGATTGTTCCCTTATGCAACTCATAAAATGGGGACCAAATTACCGTCGCATATTCCAAGTTTGCTCTCACAAGAGCACAATACAACACTCTCAAAACAGTCATAGAGAACTGCCCGCAATTTCTCAAAACAAAACCCAGCATGCTTAGCCCTTTCTGGCTAACGGCATATATCTGCCTTGTAAAAGTAAGTCTTTCATCGAAAACAACCCTAAGGTCCTTTGCTGAACTCCTGTAAGGAAGTTGAACACCTTCAATCGAGTATGAGGATGGGACTCTGTGTTTCCCTCTATAGAAGCTAATGATAAAACATTTGCTTACATTTAAAAATAGATAATTGGACTGGGTCCACTGCCAAACCAGATCAAGGTCATCTTGAAGCGCTACAACGTCCTCAACACTACCAACCCGCCGATAGATCTTCAAATCATCTGCAAACATAAGCCCCGTTGAGCGATGCAATGCTGATAACAGATCATTTACAAACAAAATAAAGAGCAGAAGAGCGCAGTGCGAACCCTGGGGGACGCCCGATGTAACATGAATAATACTGGATGACAAACCATTCATTCTCACAGTCTGGGTACGGCCCAAGAGAAAACTCTGTAACCAAGCTATGATCTGCTCAGAGAATCCCAGGGAAAGAAGCTTACTCAATAAGATCTTAAAGTTAACTCTGTCAAAGGCTTTGGAGAAGTCAGTGTAGATAACATCGACCTGATCACCCCTCTCCAACGCCTCCAGCAGAGCAACTTCATATAGTGCCAAATTTTCTGTGGTTGATTTTCCAGGACAGAATCCAAACTGGTAGGGATTGATCATTCCCCTACAGGACCAGTTTAACTGGTCGCACACTAAACTATCGAATAGTTTGGGCATGGCAGACTGTATACACACTCCTCTATAGTTGCTGATATCCTCCCTATCACCCGATTTGAAGATGGGAGATATGAAGCTGTGCTTCCATCTAGATGGAAAAGCACGAGAGTCCAGAGACTTATTAAAAAAAATTTGCAGAGGTAAAGTGATTGAATAAACCCACCGCTTTATAAACAAATTGGGAATATTATCTGGACCACATTTAGTTTCATCTGGCAGCCTCTCAACTTTGGCAAAAATCTCAGATAGACTGAACTTCCTTAACAATTTGTCATTAAAACAGTGCTGATCGAAGTCAGGCACCCGACAGTCATTGTCAATATACACACTGGAAAAGTGTGTTGACCTTTAGTTTGCCCAACATACTTTTTGTCGCAATCATTATAACTAATTTCATAAATTCCACTTTTCTCACAATTAGGAATCTTATCTTTCCTAAAATATTCCTGAGATAGATAGTATTTTTAGCTTTTGAGAAGGTCTCTTTATTATGCATGCAACATGTTCATGTTTTTTTACAACGAATAAATTATTATCCGATATTATTAAAATTGAAACGAGTACTTTTTTAACGTTAATTAATTTTGAAAATATAGCCATTTAAAAGTAAGCGAAATAAAGTTGATTGCCAATAGAGAAAAAATAAACAAATAGTAAAAAAAAAACAGATTCGGGATGCAAGTGGTTCATGACATAGTTGGCACCTAAAAAACTTAAATAAATTAAATAATAGTTGTTAGAGGAATTTGATTATTAAGATTGGCATATTTTCAAAAAATCGTACACATATAAACAAGACGTTTGCACTTTCGTTTGAATGAAATCAAATATATACAAACTGCCAACTAGAGCCAGTAATAACTTATAGTAATATATTGGAGTAAATAAGTTATCCAATTTGCAGCATGAGAGAAATTTAAATCGAGGGTGAGGGCAGACGAATTTGTATACATTAGAAATTCTCAAATGTACCTTAACGAATAGGAACGAAAATTTAAACAACTATTAGATCACCACGTATGTTTATTGTATTAGAGCTGACAATTGTTTCGACACACTGAGCCCTCTTCTGGAGCAAGATGAAAATTAACTACAAAGTATGTTACAAAATATATTAGGTTATATGGGCTAAATTAATTAACAATATTCACCATAAAACCGAAAACAAGTTCAATAAAGGAGACCCACCCCCATCCAATTGATCGTTGAGTAATAAACCTGAGGATTTTTTCTGGTTAATCTCTACCTGCTCTAAACAATTCAGTAATTTCCCTTTTTTTCATTGTACAAAATTCTGAAATCTTCATTGAAAGTATAATTTTGATTTGTTAGATGTTTAGCGTAGTTAACAGATGAAAATCATATTTTCAATGAAGGTTTCAGAATGTAATGAAAGACTGATTTTGTCAAATTTCCACTTTATTTAGTTTCACTGAAACTGTATGACGCGTTTCGCTATACTATAGCTTCTTCTGATACAAAATGATATTTGAATATTGGTGTTGTTACATTTATACAAATAATAAAATTAATACTATATGCTAATAAATATTGCTGGGAAATCCATTCTGCATATTAATTGTATAAATTGAGTAAAGGGGAGTTACCATGGGCCAGACAGGTATCTTTCTGTTCCTTTAAGATGATGTCTGAATTTTTGATTCTATTTATTTCTAAATTTTCTAATAGGTTTAATTTTACGCCTTTGTTTTGTATGTGTAGAATTTTAAATTTATCGTCAAAAAGATGATTTAATTCTGTTAAATGATTACTGTACGCTGAGTCAGTTTTGTTTTTTTAAATAGCTTCTTTATGTTCTGAAATCCGAGTTTCGAATGAGCGACCTGTCTGACCTATCTAACTTTTATGACAAGAACCACAATTCAACTGATACACTCCAGATTTTTTGGCGTAAAATTAAACCTATTAGAAAATTTAGAAATAAATAGAATTAAAAATTCATACATCATCTTAAACGAACAAAAAGATACCTGTCTGGCCCATGGTAACTCCCCTTTACTCAATTTATACAATTAATATTCAGAATGGATTTCCCAGCAATATTCATTAGCATATAGTATTAATTTTATTACCTATCTACCTTAGGGTATTTGTATAAATGTAACAACACCAATATTCAAATATCATTTTGTATCAGAAGAAGCTATAGTATAGCGAAACGCGTCATACAGTTTCAGTGAAACTAAATAAAGTGGAAATTTGAAAAAATCAGTCTTTCATTACATTCGTTATGAATTTCCATCAAGTAACAGCCACAACAATTTTTAAAGAAGGTTTCAGAATTTTGCACGATGAAAAGAAAGGGAAATTATTGAATTGTTTAGAGCAGGAACATAAGTGGTGGTTTAAATTTTCATTCCCATTTATTATGGTCCCAAGAAAAGAGGCTAATTTCAGGAATTTTTTTCAAGAGTATAATAAAAGCAGTCAAAAATTTATTTAAAATACTTTATTAAACAAATATTTAGGTGTACCAAAATATTTTTTTTTTAATCTTTTTACTTCAAAATGACCGTTTCAGAATTCAAGACATGGCACCTTTTATGCGAAGCCTGAAATGGGCGAAACGATGCTCCCGTAGATTTCAACCCACAACAAGAACCAAAAATTGTTATTAATATACGTCAAAAACTAGTGGTTAACGTATGCAAATCTGAGAATATCATTTTTTCGAAAAATGGTGCACATTTGAAAAGAAATGTTCATTTTTAACTCAAAAATTTCTCGGAAAATTGTTTATAAAAAAAGGAAGTTTATAACTTATCGCAAAATCCGTACGTTACCCACTAGTTTTTAAAATATATTAATGATATTTTTTTTGGTTTTTAGTGTTCCGTACGGAACACTTATAAGATCATTTTGATGTCCGTCTGTCTGTCTGTGGCACTCAATTTTCTCCAAAACTATTTGACATAGAAAGTTGAAATTTGGCACTAATATAAGAATTGATGGCCCCATCAGATCCGTGTACTTTTGAAAGTTAGAATTTGAATTAACGGGTTAGTTTTGGGGGGGGGGGGGTGAAGTCGGAAGTGAAAAAAAAAATTGTAGCGAGTGGGGCGTGAAATGAAAGCTTGTAAAAAGATTAGTTCAAAAATATATATAATGTAATACTTGCGCACACGTCTCTGTGTAATATTTTTAAAAAAGTGCGAAAAATCGCTGTCCCCCCCTTATCTCGAAAAGCACCGATCAAAAAATTTTGAAAAAATTCTGGAATATTCTCTACAGGGTGTAGGTTGAACGAAAATTATCGTGGGTACATTACCTTCAAAAACTTTGTTATTAACTCATTTGGGATCTGTTTTGTGAAGTCTCTGATCATTTTAAACTTCCGTAACAAAAATTTTTATTTTAAAAGGAGTCAACGCACGGAACACTAATTGCGCAAGTCCAACTTACACTTGACCAGTTATTTGTTCTAGGTTGAAATCTATGGGAGAAGTTATTTCATCCGTTTCAGGCCTCGCATAAAAGGTACCTTGTCGTCTTGGATTCTGAAGCGTCCATTTTAAATTAAAAACAGAAAAAAGATATTAATAAATATTTGTTTAAAAAAGTACTTTCGACTGCTTCAAAAAAATGCCTTACCCCTTAAATAATATTTATTTATCTGTCAACGACACTGCACTCACGGCTGTAAACACCAACCAAGAATAATAACATAAAGGCTACAACAAAACATAAACCAAGTAGAGGAATTGATGATTATTTGGAAGATTAAATTAAATCCTGTCTAAATCCAACTTCAGCAAATCTAACCATAGACTACCATTAACAAAATTGAAATCTGACATCATTACATTAACCTTATACAGTTTCAGAGAGTCCAAAATAGGGTCTTACAGAGGTTTTTTTTTTCTTTTATCCTTCACCTCCCCGCCTGAGGAGGGATTTCATCCTTTTTCATATCCTGGGGATATCGGCGGGGATGTTGTAATATCCGTCAACGTTGTCCAAGTGCCGAAACATACATTTTTGTATTTCCCGGCACCTTTTAAACAACGCGGTAGTGCTGTCATGCACGTTACTACTACCTATGTACGTGACCAGGCCATATATGCCTAAATAAAAGTATACCGGCATGCTGGAATTGGAGCCCGGGACCTTCTGCATCGCAAGCAAGTACTACGCCACAGAGCCACGGGTCACCACCACATAACCTACTTATACTGAATGTATACAGCTTGTCCAAGAACAGGGTTATTCAAACATGGGGTGGAAAGACCCGAGACTTTTCGAGAGATGACAGCACAAACGAAAAAAAAACATATGATTTTCAGTTAGTGTCAACGCTCAGAAGATTCGTGTAAAATTTTCACGACACTTTTTCTATTAGTTTGCGAGTTACAGCTGTGTGGCGCTACCTTGGTTTTTTGCAAAATGATGGCAGAAAAAGAATTTCGTGTGTCGATTACACATTGCTTGTTAATGGAAAAAAATACAGCCAGAATCAAAGAATGGCTTGAGAAGTGTTATGGCACATCTGCTCCGTCGCGAGTAACTATATGTCGATGATTTATTGAACTTAAATGTGATGATGATGATGATGTACCACATTCCGGACGTCCAAATGAGGCAGGCACTCCAAAAAATCCACCATATTGTTCTGAATGACCGTAAAATGAAAGTAAGACAGATAGCTGACATCGTGAAGATATTAACAGAACGCGTGGGGCATATTTTGCATGAATATTTGCGCATGAAAAAGATATGTGCCCGATGGGTACCGCGCATTCTCACGATTGAATAAAAACAGCAAGGTGTCGAAGATTCAGAACGCTGTTTGGCATTGTTTGGGCGTAATCCAAAGGAGTTTTTGCGTCGATTCGCAACAATGGACGAAATATGGACGCCTGAATCCAACAGGCAGTCCAAATAGTCGCTGAAATGGCGTGAAAACCGACTGAAGCGTCCAAAAACACAAACATCAGCTGGAAAGGTTTTGGTAAGTATTTTTTGGAATGCACATGGAATAATACTGATCGACCATCTTGAGAAGGAGCGTTTATTGGACCATTTCGCATGAAAATATATATTCAGCTAAGAAAAAAGTGTTATTTCATCAAGATAGCACCAGTTCACAACTCCATAAAATAGATGGTGAAATTGAATCAATTGGGCTACGAATTGCTTCCTCGTCCGCCGTCTTCACCAAATCTGACTCCTAGCAAATATTACTTCTTTCCAAATTTAAAAAGTTGGCTTCGGAAAAAAAGGTTTGGCTCAAATGAAGAAAAGCAGCACTTTTTTAAATCCGTCTCTTCACGTAAAATACTTTAACCGGATCCAAATTATATTGAAATCCCTTCTGCTATCTTATAAGCAGTCAATTTCGGGTTTTCTTTGATCACTGTTTTAAGGTCGTCGACGTTTTTGTTTTTGATGTTGATGGCCTTTCAGGTCTTGGATCATTTCTTACCGATTCACGACCATTTTTAACTTGCGAATATTGAAACAAAATTAACATGAACTCCTTATTCAATAATTTCTTTCATATTAAAAATCGAAGAGTACAAAAAATTGCCGCAAACAAAACTCTGTCACGAACGTATATGAGTACACATCGAAATTTTGAGCGAATGTATCCAAAAAACTCGAAACTATAACGTGTGCACCTATCTAATAAACCTTCTTCCATCCAGTGTCGGACTTAAGCTTCCCCTTCCTTTTTCCATCTCTCTCGATTCTACGTCTTTCTGATCGATCCTAAACCAGCCGTTTTTTTCAGGTTATCTTTCCATCTTGTTTGGTGTCTTCCTCTGGATCTTTGTCCCAACCATGGCCTCCATTCTTGTATTCTCTTATTCCAACTCTCAGCTTGTTGTCTCATTGTGTGAGTTGCCCATCTCAATTTCAAACCTGTTACCTGTTCTCCTACGTCTGTTACTTTGGTCTTTTATCTTATACTTTTGTTTCTGATTATGTCTTATAATTTTATATTCAGCATCTAGCGTTCTATTGTGCTCTGTGCTTTACTCAGTGGGTCTATCATCTTCTTAGTCAATGTCCATGTCTGGGCCGCGTAGGTGAGAACCGGTAGAATGTATTGATTGAATATCATCTTTCTTAATTTCAGAAGAATTCTTTTGTTGGTTAGTATTTTTCTTTGTTTGCCAAATGCTGCCCATGCCAGTCTGATTCTTCTCTGTACTTCTGCCGTTTGATTTGTTCTTCCACATTTTATTATTTGCCCTAGGTAAATGTATTTCTCTACGTATTTGATCGAAACTATAATACTTGCACGTAAATCAAACCATTCATAGTTTTGCAATGAAACCGAATATTTGTTCAAACTACTTCTAGTTATATGATTCAATCAAGATTTTTAATTAGAAACTTACCGTGACTATTGATGAAATTAGCTAAATAAAGATCCAGTTCTCTCACTGACACATTTATATGATATGGATTCACACACAGTCCCGGCTGTGAACAGTCTGGGTTTTTTTCGAGTCTTTCACCATCCGTGCTTTCCAAGGGAATTGCTTTGAACAGTATCACCATAACGAGATCAAGTCGCCACACTTTATCTGCTTGTCTTAAACAGTCAATCCGCCGCATTTTGCCTTTCTGATCCGGATTGGATAACACACAAACCGCAGGCCGTTTGCCTGTTATGCTCAGAACGAAGTCCTCGCGACACTCCTGAGTGATGTCCTTTCGCAGCTTACCTAGCAGGCGGGACGCCCATTTTTGTTTGACTTCGGCCTTTTCGTTCTAAAACAAATAAAAATATTGTTAGTTTTTTTATCAAATACATACCCTAGGACGGGGTAAACTAGACATATGTATATATATATATATATATATATATATATATATATATATATATATATATATATATATATATATATATATATATATATATATATACCAGGTGTACAAGTATGAAATGCGGATTTTTTTTTTCTAAAAAAACATGTTAAATTTGGAAGAATGATAAAACGTGCTTTATTCAAAGTATGCTCCATCGCTTGTTATACATTTTTCCCATCTTTCGGGCAATTTGTGAATACCACGCCAGTAAAAATCTTCCCCTTTTTCACATCTTCGCACGAACCAAAGCGCTGCTCAGCAAGTGCGTGACCCATCGATGCAAACAAGTGGTAATCGGAAGGAGCCAAGTCTGGTGAGTAAGCCGCCCAGCTAAGTGCTTCCAACGTTTCGCGAACTGGTTTTTGCCGTATGTGATGGAGCATTGTCATGAAGAAAAATGACTTTGTGTTGCCTCTTTCGGTATTTTGGCCATTTTTCAAGCGGCGAACGGTTCAAATCGGTCAATTGTTGTTGGTAATGTTTAGTATTAACCGTTTTCCCAGGTTTTAACAGCTCATAGTAGACCACACCCCTCTGGTCCCACCAAACACAGAGCATCGTCTTTCTACCAAAGCGATTCGGTCTTGCGGTCGATGTGGATGGTGCGCCTGAATCTACCTATGATTTTTTGCGCTTGAGATTCTCAAAATAAATCCACTTTTCATCCCCTGTAACTATACGATGCAAAAACTACTTTCTTTTGTACAGAGCGTGCAAAATGTCACACGTGTTTTTGCGCTTTTCCATTTGCCTGTCGTTCAACTCATGTGGTACCCATCTACCGGTCTTCTGAATCTTTCGCATCTCTCGTAGCCGATTGGAAACAGCTTGTTGACTAACGCCTAATTGCTCCGCGAGTTGTTTTTGTGTTTGCGAATCATCTTCGTCCAACAATGCTTGCAATTCCACATCTTCGTATTTTTTTTTGGGCGGTTTTCCACGTTCCTTGTCTGCAACATCGAAGTCTCCACTTTTGAAACTCCGAAACCATCGTTCACACGTAACTTGCGATGGAGCATGTTCACCATAAGCCTCTCGAAGTAATCGGTATGATTCAACAGCAGATTTCTTCAAATGAAAACAAAAAATTAATGCTGTCCGCGAATGCTCTTTGTTCGGTATAAATTTCGACATATTGAACACAACAACACAACACTATGCACACACTTTTCCAATTTATCACTCTTGCGCGTCTGACACTTGTTGATGACACAACAAAATGGCGCAGTGTCAAATCTTTATAGTACAGACTGCATTGGTGCACCATCTGTTTTCTGAAATCCGCATTTCATACTTGTACACCTGGTATATATATATATATATATATATATATATATATATATATATATATATATATATATATGTATATGTATATGTATATATAAATATATATATATATATATATATATATATATATATATATATATATATATATATATATATATAATATAAATATTTATAATAATATTATATATATATATATATATATATATATATATATATAAATATATATATATATATATATATATATATATATATATATATATATATATATATATATATATATACATATAGTTAAAGCAAAAATGCTTGCTTGCCTATTATATTTTTTATTGTCGTCCTGAATACGGTCATGGTGAGAGCGCGGGATTATTAACGTCGAGGACTGCAGTGAGGTCTACAGGAAAACCTCGAAGACCTCGACTTCGCGGACGACTTGTGTCATATATTGCAAATCCAGACGAACATGACTAAAAAACTTGAGAGCATGAACGAAGAAGGCAGTAAGGCTAGACTTCGAATGAACCCGGAGAACACAAAAGAGATGAGGGTTGTTTCATGCGCTTGCAAATCTGTAACGCAGAATTGAAATGATTGGCGACGGCGCACAGTGGGGGAAAAAACGAAAAATCGTGTTTCAACATTGTCTAGAGCCTTCAATTTTGGTTCGATTTAGACGATTTTTTTTTAAAATTGAAGCCTATTAAATTCCGAACAAAGTTGTCGGAGCCAATTTTACAATTAAACTTTTGTTTCAAAATGGCGGACGTCTTCAAAATGGCGGTTTCTGATTATATAGCGACTGAGACACAGAAAACGCTTACAGTTTCAAACCAAGTTGTGCTAAAATGCGTGTATGTATGTTTTTTTTTTATGTCGCAGATAATATATCTAATATCACAGTTACAAGATTAATAATAATGAACCCAAAATGGCTGACATGAACAATAAAAGTATTATAAATATGAATAAACGTACCATTATTATTTTATATTCATAACGTTTGCATAAATAATTTCTTTAAGGTTGTTAATTATAAATATGTTTCAACAATTGACTTAAAATGACAAATCAAGTATGGCGGATGCCAAAATTGAATCGAGCAAGAAAGTTTTCTCTGTGGCATTTAGACTGTGGCAGTCAGGTCATTCAAGTTTAGTTGAGGGATTTAAATTTTCATGCAGTTATTGCTAGAATATTGCTGCTGTAAATGTTAAGTATCGTAGACAATTTTCTAGCAGATACAAAAAACAGCGATACACGCAGAAAAGGACAGCTCACACAGCTAGAAAATGGCTACAACAGCTAAAACGTTTTGTTAAAATAGGGACAGCTAAATATTTTGCTGCACTAGCCACATTGTTTGCTGTTGTAGCAAAAAAGTGGCTGCTATTGCTAAACAGTGGCACAACTTGGTTTGAAACTGTAAGCGTTTTCTGTGTCTCAGTCGCTATATAATCAGAAACCAACGTCCGCCATTTTGAAACAAAAGTTTAATTGAAAAATCGGCTCCGACAACTTTGTTCGGAATTTAATAAGCTTCAATTTAAAAAAAAAATCGTCCAAATCGAACCAAAATTTTGAAACACGATTTTTCGTTTTTCCTCACTGTGCGGCGCGGCGGCGTGAAATAAAATGTCGGGAACCGCCTAAAGAGAGCAAACGGAAGCTTTGCAAGGTATAATCCAGTCTAGAGGTCATCTCAAATATCAAGAAATGTGAAGTTTCTCGTCTTTCGAAAAAAGGTACTAGCCGTCCTGCTCTATACCTGCGAGCCTTGAAAGCTGGCCCAGTAAATAAAAAAAGGTTACAAGTATTTGTGAATTGTTCACTGTCACGCATACTTCAGATAAAGTGGCAAGACAGAGCGGTAAATGAAAAGCTTTGGGAGTGAGTAAGAAACACTGGAAGTGGATTGTACACACACCTCGAAAAACTGGTCGGAATTATGCAAGAGGGGCTCTGGACTGGAACCCACAATCACAATAGCGCAGAGGGATCATTATGTTTACATGCATCTTGTTTATTATATTAGCCACAAAAAAAAACACAGGAAAAATTATTAAAAAAAATAATTAAATATGTTTTTAATAATTACTACTAAAATTATTGATATCGTTGAAAAAATTATAGGTTTCTCTCCTATTTCAATTATTATATTGTAACATTCATTTTTTCCTAGATTTTAAGATCATCTAAGTTGGGAATGTGGAATCTTTGGCACAATGATACTACTCAGTATATATCACCACTACACCAAACCAAACACTTTATTTTTGCGCTCGACGCGCGTTTCGCTAACCATGTTAGCTTCATCAGGAGCGATGATTGACTAAAGCTAAACTACAAATCTACCCTATTTATACTTAGCCTAACCCTTGAATTACTCAAGCGGAACTAATGACATAGGCAAGGCCATCAGTTCCGGTCAAGTAACCAGTAGAGTGGACTATAAGGAATAGGCCCTCTGTCTTTATTTAAACTACTTTTACATTTTATGATTTCCATACTTTCGTATGCGTTCAACAATCTCCAAGTGACCAAACGATGAACTAAAAAATGTAATGAGGCTAATTTATGTTGTTTGCAATGAAATGAATCATTAGGAATATATCTATCTGTTACTGTGTCCTTCCTATAGATATGTTGATGATTTTGTTTCTAAATTAAATAGCCGGTATGATTCTATTAAATTCACTTACGAAGTTGAGAACAAAGGACAATTGCCTTTTCTAGATATTTTAATTATTAAAAATAATAATAGATTAGAATTTGATATCTATAGGAAGGACACAGTAACAGATAGATATATTCCTAATGATTCATTTCATTGCAAACAAGATAAATTAGCCTCATTACATTTTTTAGTTCATCGTTTAGTCACTTTCCCTCTGAATAGAGTAAACTTTAATAAAGAAAGGAATCGTATTAGAAATATAACTAGAGTTAATGGTTATGACGATAACTTAGTAAATAAGCTAATAAATAGACATAGGTTTAGGTTTAATATTCAGAATTCCACCTTTTTTACACGCGAAGAAAATAACACCAAGTATGTCTCCATACCATATAATCCGAAATATAGCAAGGGACTCAATAAGGTATTTAATAAGGTAGGCCTCACCTTAGTCTATAAGTCATCAGACAATCTGAGGAATATCTTAGGAAATCCCAAAGATAAGATTCCTAATTGTGAGAAAAGTGGAATTTATGAAATTAGTTGTAATGATTGTGACAAAAAGTATGTTGGGCAAACTAAAAGGTCAATTAAAACAAGATTTAAAGAATACTTAGCACACTTAAAATACAACAGAACAGAAAAATCTAGCATTGCCGAACATGCCCTTGAAGCTGATCATACTGTAACATTAGATAATCTAAGATTAATAAAAAATGTATTTGATAGGAGATTGTTGAACGCATACGAAAGTATGGAAATCATAAAATGTAAAAGTAGTTTAAATAAAGACAGAGGGCCTATTCCTTATAGTCCACTCTACTGGTTACTTGACCGGAACTGATGGCCTTGCCTATGTCATTAGTTCCGCTTGAGTAATTCAAGGGTTAGGCTAAGTATAAATAGGGTAGATTTGTAGTTTAGCTTTAGTCAATCATCGCTCCTGATGAAGCTAACATGGTTAGCGAAACGCGCGTCGAGTGCAAAAATAAAGTGTTTGGTGTAGTGGTGATATATACTGAGTAGTTTTAAGATCATGTTATGTTACTGTTTTCTCATTATAATTTACATTTTTTTTCATTTTTTATATCGAGCAGTGTTTACTAACTTTTAAGCAGTGTAGTCCACTCGGATTTCTAAGCCGTTTTTTATATTACAGTGTGCGTTGCTGGTTTCCTACCGGATTTATTTAATTCGTTTCTAATGCGTCGATTGGCTGGACATTTGTATCCCGGAAGTAGTCATCTTGAAGATGAATTTTTACGGAATATTTAAGGGTCCGGATGACACGGATTAAGACTTTTTCCATCAAGCCGCAGTAGGCTTTTTTCCATCATAGAGCCAAGTCGAGTACTAGGCTTTTTCCATCAAGCCGCAGTAGGCTTTTTTCATCATAAAGCCAAGTCGAGTACGAGGCTTTTTCTAACATGTAGCCGTAGTGGGCTTTTTTGCAACATGAAGCCGTAGTAGGGCCTTTTTTTTAACAAGTAGTCGTCGTAGGCTCATCTCATCATGTAGCCGTACTGATAGATTAGTGATGGAGTAGTGTGAAAACGGTTTTAGTGCTCAATTCAAGGCCGCAGATAAGTGTATTTAACATCGTACAGAACTGATAACTTGTGAAGTGAACCTCGGGAACCTTCAACATCGTATGTAGAAAAGTTTTAATCTTGATTTAAGGACTTTAGTTAGCAATACCACCTATTAGGCTAAAGATTTTTTGGAATAACAGAACTGCAAAAGTTAGAACTTTTAAGTTAATCATTAATAAATCTTTTTTTTCTTGTTTAAGGCTAGTGTTTCACTGTACACCTATCTTACTTTTCAGAAAAAAAAGGGTTGTACCATATCAAAATTTTCCTTAACAACTATATTACCCTTCAGTGTTTTTTCATTTTTTTTAGCTGAAGTTAGATCCTTTTTATTTTAAAATGAATGGTGCCCAAAATTTGTATAACCAAAAATTTTAAACAACAATAGAGACTATTTCCAAAAAGACGTACAACAATTATCTCTTACCCATATTACTCTACCAAGAAAAACTGAGCTAGTGTATGTTTAATTATCTTTAGTTATTTTAATATTAGTATCCACTCAATCCATTCTCAGAAATTATAAGGGGCTGCAAAATTGCGCCACAATGTGCGGGCGAAGTTAACACGCCACAATATGTGTACTTGTCCAGAAATTTTAATTTTTCCTAATCTAGGTGCCCTGATACATGAGGAAATGAAAAATCTCGAAGGGTGATTTTTTCATTAATACAATGCTTTCCTTCGCCAGGAAAAAAAAATCGACGAAAACGTTTACTTTTGCGTACGTATCGTTCATAAAGTCTCCTATCGGCTTTAAAACTTCATAAATTGCATGATTTTTGCGTCATAAGTGAAATAATGTGTATCAGTTTTCATGCCAATTCGCTGTTTCGAGTTTGACCTTGACTTGGCACGCGATACATTGGCAATAAAAATAAGTTTCCATGTTATAGTTTCAAAAATATAGGTGGATTATTATGGTTTATTTTCCAATTTCGAAAACTATAAAAATAAATGATATATTTGACGTTTGGGATTTTAAATATCGTTTTTTAGAATTTTGAAAAATGCCTTTAAAGCAAAAATTAACCGGTTTGTCTCTATTAAGTGACATGGTAAAACGTTATTCATTGTTTCCAGGACGAAATGGATTATTAAAATAGAACCTTAATAATGGTTTCATAAACTGCTTTGGCGTTAAATATGAAATTAAACGTCCTTAATTAATCTTCCATGCTTTTACTAGTTTTTGATGAAGTGGAAGTAAATCGAAAACGAATTAAAAATAGCTGTTCTATTTTTATGTAACCTTACTACCTAGAAAAAATAGTAAATCATGAGTACGCACTGGATACAAGCACGATTATAAAAATTGGTAGTTATTTACCCAGTATTTCTCTTACGTGTTAGAGGTCGTAAAGCCAATAAGTACGTGTTTCTCAAGGTCATTGTATAATCGCATAACAATATATAAATTTTCGTTAATTTTTATAACATCGTTTTCAGATCCTCAAGTCCAAGGATCCTGAAAATGACGTATAATACCATATATTCTGTCCCACCTTCCCCTACCCTCTTCGAGTCCTTATATGTTTCACTATAAATAACACGGGTCAACATGTTCTAGTTCAGTTTTTTATGCTGAATTCATATATGTTATCAGATTTCTTCTATCAGGCATAGTTTTCTTGTGACAGTCATTTTTGTGTTATATACTTCTCTATATTAGGATTTCATTGTTATAATTCTTGTAAATATAGAAATGGGAATTTGTATTCAGGATAATTTGGCACCAGGCAGACTTATTCATGTTGAAACATGTTTTGACTCTGTCCAGGCTGAATGATGTTCAAACCTGTCCTATTTTGTACAAATATTGCACTTTTTTAGCAAGCAGAGGGCCGGTAGCCAGTATTTTAATTGTAGTGAGTCTGGTAGTACATGTACCTACTTATTTTTGTGCTGTTTATTGTTTTTATTTGTAAGTTTTTTTTTATAAACGTTCCAAAATGCCAAGAAAGTGTGTAAATCAACCAAACAATTTCTGCTACGTGTGTGATGAACTGACTTTCAAGTCTCAGAGGCGAAATTTTATACATCTTGTGAAAAAATGTTATGAGCTTTATTTTGGGTGTAAAGCTGGTGATTTTGATAAAGACTAGGCCCCAAATTTATGCTGTGTATCATGTGTTAGGCTTCTCACTGGTTGGAAAAATGATATCAAATGCAGTTTTCAGTCCCTATGATTTGGAGAAATAACAATCATTTAACTGATTGTTATTTCTGCTTAACTAACATTAAAGGAATTACGTCCAAAACAAAATATATAGTTAAGTATCCCAATTTGGCATCTGCAATTAGACCTGTGCCACACAGTGAAGAGTATCCTGTATCAAAGTTTCCATTTGACCTTAAGTGATAACTCCGACTCGGACCCAGTTCATACTGAAGACGGAAGAAGCGAGAGAAGTGACCCTACATTTCAAGCAAGTAGTTCATCAGAACATCACTTTTTATCTCAAGAAGATCTTAATGATCTTATACGGGATTTAAATTTCTCTAAACAGTCAGCTGAGCTTTTAAGTTCCAGGCTCAAAGGTTGGAATCTACTCCAAAAAGATACAAGGATGTGTGTTTATCGTAGACGCCATAGTGATTTCAGTGACTACTTCTCTAAAGAAGGCCATGTAGTTTTTAGTGTTCCGTACGGAACACTTATAAGATCACTTCGGTGTCTGTCTGTCTGTCTGTCACACCCGATTTTCTCCGAAACTATTTGACATAGAAAGGTGAAATTTGGTAATAATATAGGAATTGATGGCCTCATCAGAGCCATGTAGTTTTGAGAATTAAATTTTGACTTAAGGGGTTAGTTTTGGGGGGTGAAGTCGGAAGTGAAAAAAAAAATTTTTTTACTAGGTCATCGAGGGTGGTGTCAAATGAAAGCCTGTGAAAACACGAGTAAAAAATATATATATATAATATTATACTTGCGCGCACTTTTCTTTCTATTATTTTTTAAAAATTCGAGAAAAATCGCTGTCCCGGGCTTTATCTCGAAAAGTACTTATCAAAAAATTTCGAAAAAATTCGGGAATATTCTCCACGGGGTGTAGATTAAACGAAAATTATCATGAGTGCATTACCTTTAATAATTTATATGGTATATAAAAAAACAAAAATTTCAAGGTCATCAGATTTCAATAAAGATTGGAAACAAATTTTGTTGAAAACTCATTTGGGGTGTATTTTGTGAAGTCACTGATCATTTTATACCTCTGTAACAAAATTTTTTTAATTTAAAAACAATCAACGTACGGAACACTAATTGCGCAAGTTCAACTTGCACTTGACCGGTTTATTTGTAATGATATTTGTGCAGTAACGGAAGCTCTTGGACATCAACACCAGCCAGATGAGTGGCGATTGTTCACAGACAGTTTGAAAGCTGTACTAGTCCATAATGGGAATGAATTACCATCAATACCTGTCGCGCATACCAGTGATATGAAGGAAACATACGAAAATATGAAATTGCTGTTAGAAAAAATTCAGTATACTAAATATAACTGGAATATTTGTGGTGATTTGAAGGTTATAGCTCTATTGTAAGGTTTGCAACTTGGATACATGAAATTCTGCTGTTTTCTTGTGTGAATGGGATAGCAGGGACAAGGAGTCTCACTACATAAGGAAACAATGGCCTAAACGTGAATCTCTTATTCTTGAGCATAAACATGTATCAAATATCCCATTAGTGGATCCCGAAAAGGTGTATTTTCCTCCCCTGCACATCAACATGGATAAAGGTTCTGCTGCATTTATGTATTTGAAATCTAAATTTCCTAAAATAAATGATTCAAAATTGAAGGAAGGAATTTTTATAGGGCTCCAAAAAAGATCATTAATATCAAATGATGAACATTTTGAGGAACTGTTACATCCACCGGAAAAAGCAGCGTGGAAATCATTCAAAAATATCTGTTGTGGATTTCTTGGCAATAATAAAGAAGAAAACTATACAGAAATAGTGAGTGATCTTCTGACTTCATACAAAGAAATGGGCTGCAACATGTCCTTAAAAATTCACTTCTTGGACTCACACCTAGACTTCTTCCCTGAAAACCTTGGGGCTGTCTCTAATGAGCATGGTGAGCGTTTTCATCAGCAGATTTCTACTATAAAAAAAGGTACCAAGGCAAGTATCCTGGCCGACTACTGCTGCATCATGAAAAGAGACATCCCGAAAGCAAAATATGACCGGAAATCATCATATAAAACTTTTTAGGTTAGACAAAATTAGCCGTGTATTTATTATTCAGTGTTTTGTAAGTACTAATTATTTTAAAACTTTAAACATGTGCCACAAAACAACCGTGCCTGATGGATAAAATCTGAGAACATGTTTTTTTTTTTTTTTATGGGTCTAGCACACGTGCTACAGGGAAGTCCCTAAACCGCTACAGGAGCGACACGTGTGCGGAGAAAGCGATTCACGTTGTTCTTGAATCGCTGTAGATTGTACTCGATGGGAAACACAGTCCTGGGCAAACTATTCCAAAGGTATGATGTTCTCCATATAAAAGACTGCTTGAAAAGCGTTGTATGAGGAGTAACAAGCTGAACCTCATACGAATGTGAAGTATTAGCGCGACGTGTACTCCTAACATGCACCGCTCTGGGAGGAATTAAGCGGGCCACATCCTTCGAACACTTTCCATGAAAGTACTTGTAGAATAGGCTCAAGTCGCCAACCGTTCTTCGATGTTCCAGCGAATCAAGGCCGTCGGTCAGTTCTGGGTTTCCAATCAGACGAACAGTTCTTCTCTGGATAGAATCCAATAAATGCAGTGTATGTTTGGGAGCGGAGCTCCAAACATGGGAGCAGTATTCCATAGTTGGTCGAATTTGAGCTTTGTAAAGAATTAACAGTTGTTGTGGAGTGTAAAGCTTTCTGGTTCGAAACAATATTCCCAACTTTTGAGAAGCTCTCCTTGCTATGCCTGCAACATGTTCATGCCAGGACAAATTTGCTCCCAAATTAACGCCTAACAGATTGAGTGACGATGTTAGAGGAATGGAGTGCCCCGACATAACTATGTCGGGTTCTGCAACGTTAACTTTTTTAGAAAAAACTGCAGCCTGGGTTTTTGTAGCGTTAAATTCCACTTGGTTACTGTCACCCCAAGATAGAATTTCTTCCAGGTCTTTGTTAAGTTGAATGACTTCCTGCTGTCTGCGGATATTCGTCTGAGTAGTCGATATCCGAGCGTTCAAAGTGAATGAAGAGATAAGTGTACTGTCATCTGCAAAGCTGTAGATTGGATTCTCGGTCTTTTCCAGCAGATCGTTAATATAAATGAGGAAGAGAGTAGGAGACAGTATGGAACCTTGGGGCACACCGGCGTTGATAGTGAAGGTATTAGAAAGAAATCCGTCGACTGCCACTCGTAAAGAACGCTCTCTGAGAAAACATGAGAGCCACAAATAGAACTTTTCAGACATACCATAAGAACGTAGCTTAGCCAACAGCCCATCGTGCCAAACACGGTCAAATGCCTTGGATATGTCAAGAGCAACCGCTCGAGATTCTCCAAAGTGTTCAATTGTGTTGTTCCAAACATGTGTTACATAAGTCAGAAGATCTCCTGTTGATCTATTTTTACGAAAGCGATATTGGTGATCACTAATAATGTTGAATCCTTCAAGATATTTTAGAACATGCTGATTGATAGCCTTTTCCATGACTTTCGATATTATTGAGAGTAGTGCGATTGGTCGGTAGTTATTTGGCAAGGTCTTCTTGCCTTTTTTAGGTATCGGCTGAACTGTGGCACATTTCCAGCAGGAAGGAAAAAACATATTGAAACTCAGCATGTAAAAGATAAATAATTATCGCAACTCAAAACAAGGATAGATTCACATAACATTGTGTAGCCGTGTAGTTTTGAAAGTTGACTGTACAAAATGTATTGATCTCTACGCTTTTCTTAAAGCGATATCGCTAAAAAATTATAGGTTTCATTTTTTACTTCAAGTATTATATGTCTTCTAAATCTGAATTCGTTATATCATAGAAATGGGAAAATTTCGGTGATTTTTCTCACTCATAAAATGCTTTACTATGATTTTGTAACGTGCAATTCAACTTCTACACAAGACACAACTTCTACTATGGCTTTGTTGACTTTCTGGTGTCTGCTAACAGTTGCAAGAGAGGCTGGTGTTTGAGAATTCAAGGTAAAAATGAGCGAAGCGTGATATTATCAGCAAAGCCACAAATCAGATGTTTGGTCTTTTCCAACAAATCGTTAATGCAAACTAGACAGAAACTAGGACTGTGAAGACCTAGGGTATACCGACGTGGATAATAAAGATATCGGAAAAATTCATCAACTACCACTTGCAAACAAAGACTGAGAAGACTTGAGAGCCTAAACAAAACACTTCGTTAGGCCAAACACAGTCGAATGCCTTAAGCGGTTACATATATCTCGAATTTCCAAAACTTTTTTTACGGATTTTTATTCTCTATAGTTCTAAGAATTATTCAAAAAAATTTTCTAAGAACATTCCATTCCATTACAAAGTTATAGCATTTAATGTGACCCGACGTCGGATTGCGATCGCTACCTGTCTTCAGACACTGTCTGTAATATTACTCAGTCAATTTTTAATATCTTTATTGTTCCGTACGGAACACTTACCAGGTGTACAAGTATGAAATGCGGATTTCAGACAACAGATGGTGCACCAATGCAGTTTGTGCTATAAAGATTTGACACTGCGCCATTTTGTTGTGTCATCAACAAGTGTCAGATGCGCACGAGTGATAAATTGGAAAAGTGTGTGCATAGTGTTGTGTTTTTGTATTCAATATGTCGTAATTTATACCGAACAAAGAGCATTTGCGAACAGCATTAATTTTTTGTTTTCATTTGAAGAAAACTTCTGTTGAATCATACCGATTACTTCGAGAAGCTTATGGTGAACATGCTCCATCGCAAGATACGTGTGAACGATGGTTTCGACGTTTCAAAAGTGGGAACGTGGAAAACCGCCAAAAAAATACGAAGATGTGGAATTGCAAGCATTGTTGGACGAAGATGATTCGAAAACACAAAATCAACTCGCCGAGCAATTGGGCGTTAGTCAACGAGCTGTTTCCAATCGGCTACGAGAGATGGGAAAGATTCAGAAGACCGGTAGATGGGTACCACATGAGTTGAACGACAGGCAAATGGAAAAAGCGCAAAAACATGTGTGACATTTTGCTCGCTCGGTACAAAAGGAAGTCGTTTTTGCATTATATAGTTACAGGGGATGAAAAGTGGATTTATTTTGAGAATTCCAAGCGCAAAAAATCATGGGTAGATCCAGGCGCACCATCCACATCGACCACAAGACCGAATCGCTTTGGCAGAAAGACGATGCTCTGTGTTTGGTGGGACCAGAGGGGCGTGGTCTATTATGCGCTGTTAAAACCTGGGGAGGAACGGGGGGAAACGGTTAATACTAAACGTTACCAACAACAATTGACCGATTTGAACCATTCGGTGCTTGAAAAAAGGTCACAATACCGAAAGAGGCATCACAGCCATTTTTCTTCATGACAATGTTCCATCACTTACGGCAAAACCAGTTCGCGACACGTTAGAAGCACTCAGGTGGGAAGTTCTAGCCCATGCAGCTTACTCACCTGACTTGGCTCCTTCCGATTACCACTTGTTTGCATCGATGGGTCACACACTTGCTGAGCAGCGCTTTGGTTCGTACGAAGATGAAAAATGGCTCGATGAATGGTTCGCAGTAAAAGGGGAAGATTTTTACTGACGTGGTATTCACAAATTGCCCGAAATATGAGAAAAACATATATGACGCGATGGAGCATATTTTGAATAAAGCACTTTTTTATCATTCTTCCGAATTTAACTTGTTTTTTTAGAAAAAAATCCACATGTCCTACTTGTACACCTGTCACACCCCATTTTCTCTCCGAAACTAGTTGAGATAGAAAGTTGAAATTTCGTATTAATATAAGAATTGATGGCTTCATCAGAGCCGTGTAGTTTTGACAGTTAAATTTTGACTTAAGGGGTTAGTTTTGGGAGGTGAAATCAGAAGTGAAAAAAAATTTTTTTTACTAGGTCATCGAGTGGGGTGCCAAATGAAAGCTTGTAAAAACACAAGTTCGAAAATATGTATAATGTAATTCTTGCGCACACTTTTCTTTTTATTATTTTTAAAAAATCGCGAAAGTCGCTGTAGATTGAACGACAATTATCACGAGTGCATTACCTTTAATAATTTATCTGGTATATAAAAAAACAAAAATTTTAAGGTCATCAGTTTTCAATAAAAATCGGAAACAAACCTGATAAATTTATACCTCCGTGACAAAAATTTTCCTTTTAAAAGCAATCTCTCAAAGTCATTCTTTCATTACATTCGTTATGAATTTCCATCAAGTAACAGCCACAACAATTCAAAGTTTTAAAAAAAAACCGGTCAAGTGCAAGTTAAACTTGCACAATTAGTGTTCCGTACGTTGATTGCTTTTAAAATAAAAAATGTTGTTACGGTGGTATAAGATGATCAGTGACTTCACAAAACACACCCCAAATAAGTTTTCAACAAAGTTTGTTTCCAATTTTTACGGAAAATTGATGACCTTGAAATTTTGTTTTTTTTATATACCAGATAAATTATTAAAGGTAATGCACTCGTGGTAATTTTCGTTCAATCTACACCCCCTGGAGAATATTCCAGAATTTTTTCAAAATTTTTTGATCAGTACTTTTCGAGATAAGGCGGGTGGACAGCGATTTTTCGCGATTTTTTAAAAATAATACAAACAAAAGTGCGCGCAAGTATTACATTATATATATATTTTTACTCGTGTTTTCACAAGCTTTCATTTGACACCACACTCGATTACCTAGTAAAAAAAATTTTTTTTCACTTCCGATTTCACCCCCCAAAACTAACTCCTTAAGACAAAATTTAATTTTCAAAACTACATGGCTCTGATGAGGCCATCAATTCCTATATTATTACCAAATTTCAACTTTCTATGACAAAAAGTTTCGGAGAAAATCGGGTGTGACAGACACACGGACACCGAAATGATCTTATAAGTGTTCCGTACGGAACACTAAAAATAACGTTAACATTTAAAATATATTTAAAAGAAATAAATTCTTCTAATTTAAAGTACAAACAGCGTACAGACTGAAATGTCAAGGCGAATGAAGGAATGGGGACCGAGAACACTCAGGCCTAAAATTCCTCCACGAACGCCCATTCGTCTTAAAACAAGATAAAATCATGAAAACAAGACAAGTGTGTCCATATTCCTGAGAAAAAGGACATGCAAAAGCTCCTGAATAGGCCGAATACCGACATTTGGTATACGGACGGTTCGAGAGCTAATGGCCGCTTTGGGACGGGAATCTTTTGCCATAAATTAAACCACAGGAAAAGTATACCCATGGGCAATATGGCTACGAATTTTCAAACTGAGGTGCTAGCCATCCTCAGATGTGTAAAAATACAAATCTCGAAAGGTAAAAGTAATAAAAAAAAATAATCTGCTGCGACAGTAAAGCAGCCATACAAGCTCTTGCCAAATCAACCACTGACAGCTTGTTGATCAGGAAATATGTACACGAGCTAAACACATTAGGAGGCAACAACGAAGTTACCCTAATGTGGATACCAGGCCACCAAGGCATTTCTGGAAATGAAATAGCGGACGAACTGGCCAAAAGAGGCACCTTTAAGAACCCACCTGGACGGGTTGTAGGAGTTCCATTCGCTTTCGGCAAAAACAAAATCAGGGAATGATTGGACAAAGAACACCAACTCTCTTGGAGTACAGGAGCGGGGTGTCGTCAAGCCAAACTTCTTATGAAACAAACTACGACAGGCAAAACAAAGGAACTGTCGATGTCAAAACAAAGGTTACGTCTGAGCACAGGACTCCTTCCGGAACATGTGGCATTACAGGCCCATCTATATAACCTCAAACTGGCTGAGCGGAAAACATGTCGGCAGTGCGAGGGAGAAAGCGGGGACAGTATTCACATTCTGTGCGAATGTCCTGCACTAATGGTCAAGAGATATAGATACTGGGGTCAACTATTCTGTGAACTCAAAGATCTACAAAAGGTCAGGGTGAGTAGCCTATGTCTCTTGACAGAAAATGCCGGACTGGGACTGCGACCCTGACTCGACTCAGTGGGGAGTCACAGACGAACTTTCAGATCTAGGTGACACCAGGGGGTATATATATATATATATATATATATATATATTATATATATATATATATATATACATATATATATATATATATATATATATATATATTATATATATATACATATATATATATATATATATATATATATATATATATATATATATATATATATATATATATATATACATATATATATATATATATATATATATATATATATATATATATATATATATATATATATATATATATATCACCCACTCGTTTTACTACTACTACTACTCCTAAAAGTACATTAGAAATATATAATCGCCATTCTTTTGTATTATTCACTTCTAAAATTCACCTTTAAAATATTTTTTTTTAAATATACATACTTTTTGAAGCCGTCAGGTGTATGTAATCTCTTAAATATATCAAGCCTGAAAGAACCTACGCTAGTCCAAATGCAAATGGCAAATTTTTGTTATTGTAGCTGCATTTCCGAGCTTTCTCCAATTATGGAAAACCAAGAAACATCAAAGACAACCTTCCGCTATCAATGCGACTTAAAAAAAACTTGGAAAATTATTTTCAGATCCTCTGTTTTCCTAGATATTCCGAAAAGAAAAATAAACACCATGTGTGTCCTGAAATGTTACGTCAATCTTATACTTAAGTGACACAAGTCCTAAATTCTTATTTTAAAATTAATTTTAGATGCTGATACTTATACATGAGACATTGACATTAGACACAAAAGTAAAAAATAAAAAGTATGCACCACTGGTTAAAAATAATCACGAATCAGGAAATGTGATGTGTCGTTTTTTTTTCTAAATCTAAAAGTTCTGTTTTTAGACCGTGTAGAAAACGAAGTGACTGAGCATTGTAAATGGTTTTTAATTCTGAGAAGTTAAAAATTATTAATCTCCTAAAAATGTTTGTTAATAATTTGAGAATGTTTTGCAAGTACCCGAGAGGATTAATTATTTTAAAAATTGACCAGGAATAAACGTTTTTTTGTCGTTCATCGCTCCGTCTCAATGCGGATTAGCCATTTCTGTTTTATGGAGATATTGGCTGAGACGTTGTTATATCTGTCAACGTAGTAGAGATGCTAAAACATCCATGTATTTTTCGGGGCATTTTTTTGAATAACGGCGCAATGTTGCCACAGACATTATTATATCAGTACAACTAATACCTGCAATGAGGAAATCACTGAGACTGAAAACCCTGTGCACGAACCGGCAACGTTGCTGCCTCCCACTTCCTATTGTAAACTAATCCGAGAGGTGCGTGTTTTGATTTCTGCAGTGTCATAGGCAAAGCAGGATTCATCAGTCGCGTCATCACAGGTGATGAAATGCATATTTGGGACACTGCAAACTCCCTGTTCCAAGAAAGTCGATAATAATTTGTTTGCTTGACAGTCAAAGACTCTCTTCAAGGAATATATGCGTTTACAACAAACCAGCCATCGAACCTCAACACGTCGTATAAACTGCAAGTCCTAGTAGCAACAATCGATTGTAACGGAGCGAACGTTCACCAGAACACAGGTTGATAAATCTGTATTAGTGAATTTTCATTCAATTTAGATGTAGGAAAAAAAAACGAAAATGCAAAGAAGATGTTGCTTCTAAACCTATTGCCTACCGACAATGGCGTGAATATCCTACCGTCATAAATAGAAACATCTTTGTTTGATGCAAAGAAATTGATGCAAAGAAATTAGCGACGGAACCAATTAGTCACACAATCAAAGAATTAAAAACAAACTTCTTGCTTGCCCCAACAATTCCAGATCCTTTTAGTCAACTGCTAAGGCTAGTAGTCAAAATTTCAATAAACCCATAATACTTCTGTAACAACACCAGCTGAGAAAGTCAGCTTATTAGCCGAACTTTTTCCTTAACATGCTACTGTCGATGTCCAAGGAAAAACACCACCAACTTTTCCTATAGTGCAGTCAAAAATCCTCGATATTGTCTTCAGATAGTCATAAAACGTATTTTAATGAAGCTAGCACCAAAAAAGCTTCTGACCCTGATGGAATACCTAACATAGTACCCAAGAAATACTCCAGGCAACTAACACCAGTTTTCTGTAGACTTTTTACCCTATCCCACATTACTGCTGGAAATGCGCTACAGTTCAGCGGCTACACAAAAAAGGCAAGAAGACCTTGTGAAATACCGACCATTTGCATTGCTTTCAATAAGATCGAAAGTCATGGAAAAGGCTACCAATCAACATCTTCTATTCATTATCATTCTTTTATTAGTTCGTACTCGGATTTCTAAAGGATAAGCCAACAAATACCCGCGTAAAAAATGTGATGACCCAGTTCTTTTACCCGAACTTGCGATGGGATTTTAAAACCAGATTAAAATATAGCTTATATATATATATATATATATATATATATATATATATATATATATATATATATATGTATATGTATATGTATTCTAGTGCTTCTATTACCTTTATAGTAAATTTATTAAAGATAATCTTATCTTTCTGATTTTTTTTTACCAAACACGACATGTACAAACACACAGACAGAGACAAATTAAAAAATCGGGTCGGACAGATAGACGAACACTGAAATGAACACATAAATGTTAAGTACGGAACACTAAAAATTGTTGTGAAGTTTTGGAAAATATGCCAACGCAACCCATATGCAAATACTGATATCACAAAAGTAGAAATAATGAAAAGCATAATATCTCCCCTGTCCGTAGGATATAAACAAACAAAATATTTCTTTTCGACACTAAACACAAAACTAAAAAAAGCATTTCCCCGGCTCTAAAAACATGAAGTTTGTATATATATCGTCACAAGCTATGACTTGGCACGAAGTGTAAGTAGTACTACATTGAAGGATTTTGACTAGCAGGTGTTCTTGGCCACAGAATTTTTTTGGCACATACAAAAACGTCAATAAAATATTTCTTGGATTTAACGGGCATTCATAAATCATTAAAATATTATTACTTTCTTTATACGAGGAGCATCCCTAATATTCAGAATTTTTTAATTTCGACAGCAACAATCGTAGGTGATGATTTATCGGAGGTCAAGGAAGTAGCCTCCCATCCAATCTGCCCTACAATTTAGTTTGGTAAAGATGATCATACCTCACCTCAATTTAGTTCTGCTTAGTTCAAAGGAAACGCCGCTGCTATTGAAGCTCAAGAGTCCTCTTCTACTATAATAAAGGGAATGCTATGTTGGGACGTAACAGAAATTTTAAGTAGTTTGCCAGAAGAAAAATAGAAGACCCTAGGGCTTGAACACACTTCGTACTTATTATATATTAAAAATTGCTGAGTTAGATAAGTCATTTCCAAACTCTTACGATCTAGTCTGAACCGATTTGAACAAATAAGCCCTTATAATTCTTGTCTTTCCTACGCAAGTGATTATGGCTATATTAGATCTTTAAAAAGAATAAAATAAAGATGAAAAAATAAGACAAAACGTATGACATCATACGTAAGGGAGATACTATTTCTTTTAAAAATAATGAAAAAATAACGCTTGTCAAATACCTCGACTACAAGAACCCTGAAATAGACTTGACATATTGAAAACAACTCCCTAAACTTCACCCTAATACGAGGCTGGTTTGAAAAGTCCGTGCAAAAATAAAAACTACTTATGTGTTTGGGGTAAACCTTTTTTATTTTTCCACATAGTCTCCTTTTAGGCTTATACACTTCGTCCAACGATGTTCTAGTTTGTTGATCCCTTCCGAATAATAGGATTTGTCCAAGTCTGCAAAATATCCATTAGTGTCTGCAATCACCTCCTCGTTTGAATAAAATCTTTGTCCCGCCAGCCATTTCTTCAAATTGGGGAACAAATAGTAGTCCGAGGGAGCCAAGTCTGGAGAATAGGGGGGATGTGAAACGAGTTGGAATCCTATTTCCATTAATTTTGCGACCACAACTGCTGAGGTGTGTGCTGGTGCGTTGTCGTGATGGAAAAGGACTTTCTTGTGGGCCAATCGCGGGCGTTTTTCTTGCAGCTCGGTTTTTAAACGGTCCAATAATGATGAATAATATTCACCTGTAATAGTTTTACCCTTTTCCAGATAATCGATGAGGATTATCCCTTGTGAATCCCAAAAGACAGTCGCCATAACCTTTCCGGCCGAAGGAACGGTCTTCGCCTTTTTTGGTGCAGATTCCCCTTGGTAACCCATTGTTTAGATTGTTGTTTGGTCTCAGGAGTATAGTAATGTATCCATGTTTTATCCACAGTGACGAAACGACGCTTAAAGTCCTCCGGATTCTTCTGGAACAGCTGCAAACCATCCTTGCAACACTTCACTCGATTCCGTTTTTGGTCAAGCGTGAGCAATCGCGGCACCCATCTTGCGGATAGCTTTCTCATGTCCAAATCTTTATGCAAAATATTATGTACCCGTTCAGTCGAGATGCCCACAGCACTAGCAATCTCACGCACCTTAACTCTTCTGTCATCCATCACCATATCATGGATTTGATCAATGATTTCTGGAGTCGTAACCTCCACAGGCCGTCCAGAACGTTCAGCGTCACTTGTGCCCATATGGCCAGTCCGAAAATTTTGAAACCACTTATAAACTGTTCTAATCGAAGGTGCAGAGTCACCATAATGTTTATCAAGCTTCTCTTTAGTCTTCTGAGGCGTTTTGCCTTTCATAAAGTAATGTTTAATCACCACACGAAATTCTTTTTCGTCCATTTCTTGAAAATCACTCGACTTCCTTGATTCACACGAATGCCAAACACAAAGAAATAGACCAATATGGCTGAAACTTGGTGTGCCTTCATTCAAGAGATGCTACTAACTAAACATGAACTCGATACGCGCCAGTGGTGCCATCTCTCGGACTTTGCACGGACTTTTTAAACCAGCCTCGTACTTTAGCTTCTTATTTTTTCTATGGGCAAAGCAGGCGCGCTACAGGAGCGACACGTGTGCGGAAAAAGCGATTCAAGTTGGCCTTGAATCGCTGTCAATTGTACTAGGTGGGAAACATACTGACAAAAAGACAGATTCCCAAGCTATGCCTAAACCGGGAATAGTGCTGGTCGATCAACTGACCTTGGTTTCACGAGAGCGAGTACATGAAGCTTACTTGATTGCAGATATTGGTATTTATATTCGAGGTTAAGCCTTATATCTTACAAAAATCTATTTTGAAATCGTGATCTCTGCCTGTTGACGCGCCCGAATCAACCCCCACCTGGAGATTCGTCTATTGAACCTCTGGGAACATCGGAACACAGCCGCAAAACGTTAAGCAACTTCACGCAACTTAAGCTGCGTTGACATCACACCGGACGATGCCTGGTGGCATCTGGGCATCTCATTTGTTCTTTTGGTCGCCTTCTACAACAAGCAGAACGTACCGCGGGTGATGTTCTGTCCCGCACCCTCTCGGGGTGGCATCATCAGGGGCAATGATTGGCTCAGTCAAGTCAGTCAATTATCGTTCCTGATGGTGCTAGCATGGTTAGCGAAACACGCGTCCAGCGCGAGACTAAAGTGTTTGGTGTAGTGGTGATACCTGCTGTGCAGTATCATTGTGCCAAAGATTCGAAAGTCCGAACGTAGTTCTTATAACACTGATGGAAAATTGTCCTTCTTGAGATTAGACCGTTTGAAATAAGTTTCCTAGGTTTCGCTAACGATTGTATGAGGTATCTTCAGGGACCTTTACTCTTCGAAATTTTTTATCTAACCAAGATCGTGAATAACCACTATATGACGCATTACTTCTTTTACTACTTCTGCTACTACTTCTATTAAGAGAGAGAAATAATAAAGGACAGCAATAAAATCGAATCATTAGACGGAACCAAAAAGACCCAAACATTAATATTAATGATTATAGCCAATTTCCATGCCTATACCCTAATCAACCTCCAATGCAAGAACTTCCAAATCAACAAATGTTCCTAAATGAATTCAAAGCAATGTTTAGTCAACTTATACCAGGTGTACAAGTATGAAATGCGGATTTCAGACAACAGATGGTGCACCAATGCAGTTTGTGATATAAAGATTTGACACTGCGCCATTTTGTTGTGTCATCAACAAGTGTCAGACGTGCACGAGTGATAAATTGGAAAAGTGTGTGCATAGTGTTGTGTTATAGTGTCCAATATGTCGAAATTTATATCGAACAAAGAGCATTCGCGGACCGCATTAATTTTTTGGTTTCATTTGAAGAAAACTGCTGTTGAATCATACCGATTACTTCGAGAAGCTTATGGTGAACATGCTCCATTGCAAGATACGTGTGAACGATGGTTTCGGCGTTTCAAAAGTGGTGACTTCGATGTTGCAGACAAGGAACGTGGAAAACCGCCAAAAAAATACGAAGATGTGGAATTGCAAGCATTGTTGGACGAAGATGATTCGCAAACACAAAAACAACTCGCCGAGCAATCGGGCGTTAGTAAACAAGATATTTCCAATCGGCTACGACAGATGGGAAAGATTCGGAAGACCGGTAGATGGGTTCCACATGAGTTTAATGACAGGCAAATGGCGTGTGACATTTTGCTTGCTCGGTACAGAAGGAAGTCGTTTTTGCATCGTATAGTTACAGGGGATGAAAAGTGGATTTATTTTGAGAATCCCGAGCGCAAAAAATCATGGGTAGACCCAGGCGCACCATCCATATCGACCGCAAGACCGAATCGCTTTGGCAGAAAGACCATGTACTGTGTTTGGTGGGACCAGAGGGGCGTGGTCTATTATGAGCTGTTAAATCTTGGGGAAACGGTTAATACTAAACGTTACCAACAACAATTGACCGATTTGAACCGTTTGCTGCTTAAAAAAAGGCCAGAATACCGAAAGAGGCAACACAAAGTCATTTTTCTTCATGCTAATGCTCCATCACATACGGCAAAACCAGTTCGCGACATGTTGGAAGCACTCAGCTGGGAAGTTCTACCCCACGCGGCTTACTCACCAGACTTGGCTTCTTCCGATTACCACTTGTTTGCATCGATGGGTCACGCACTTGCTGAGCAGCGCTTTGGTTCGTACGAAGATGTGAAAAAATGGCTCGATGAATAGTTCGCAGCAAAAGGGGAAGATTTTTACTGGCGTGGTATTCACAAATTGCCCGAAAGATGGGAAAATGTATAACAAGCGATGGAGCATACTTTGAATAAAGCACTTTTTTCATCATTCTTCCGAATTTAACATGTTTTTTTAGAAAAAAATCCACATTTCATGCTTGTATCCCGGTAAATCCAAACAGCATGATACTAAACATGCTGAGCGCAGTAATAAATAAAAATCAATTAAATTCAACCCAAAATCGATAAGATTCCCCCTTTGGAATGCCAACTGGCTACTGAACCATAAATTAGAGTTAGAAAGCTTCCTAAATAATCAGAAAATAGATATAGCTCTTATATCAGAAACTCATTTGAATCAATGCTCAAAATGCCATCATAAAAAAATCTACCACGTCACTCATCCTGATGACACCTCAACCTGAACTGACCCATCACCAAACTGCAAAAATACAAGCAGCTAGTATTCAAATTAACATAAGCCCATGGCTTTCACCGCAACAGCAATCTACAGTCCTCCAAGGCATGCCATATCTTCCGAAGAATACATTTCGTCCTTAAAATCCCAAAGAAATCAATCGTGGCCGGTGACTGGCATTCCAAGAACACAGTTTGGTGTAGTAGACTCACTACCCCCAAAGGAAGAATTCTTTTATATGTATTAACCAACCAGAACTGTAGTTACTTGACAACTGGAGAACCGACGTACTGACCATCCAGTCCAAATAGGCTGCCTGACTTATTGGACTTTTTTTATCTTAAAAGGTATGTCACCTAATCATTTCCAAATTGAATCCAACTTCTATCTCTCATCGGATCATACACCAGTCCTAGCAACCCTCAGCACACACACTACACAAAAAACTACTACTCCAATATTGACAACTAAAATCTGGAAGTGTTTTTACACATATATAGAAAAAATATTAACTTGAGGAAAAACATCAAAAACTCAGACGAACTGGACGATACAGTACAGTAGTTTACAACCCTTATTCAACAAGCTGCCTGGTACTCCACGCCTGTACCTGTACAGAAACCTAACCAAGCATACAGAACGCCATTATAGATCAGAGAACTGATAGCGGAAAAACGTAGAGCAAGAGGAAGATGGCATAGAACGCAAAATAACGAAGATAGATTATTGTACAACATACTAAAAAGGAAAGTGCACAACACACTCAAGACCGTAAAAATTTTGAACTTTGAAAAATATATCACTTCGCTATCTAAAGACGATCATTCACTATGGAGAGCCAATAAAAAGTTTAAAAGACCACAAATTCCAATACTACCAATCAGAAAGCCTCACAGAACCTGGGCAAGAAGTGACAGTGAGAAATCTGAAGTTTTTGCAGCATATATAGAACAAGTATTTACCCAAATTTTAATTTCACCAAATCCACAGTACCACCACTCACACGGCCAGATAATTCTATTGCAACCACACCTGTTGAGAAAGCGAACTTGTTGGCTGAACTCTTTGCTTCACATTCTACTGTCGATTTCCAAGGAAAAACACCACCTACTATTCCCATAGTGCAGTCAAGGATGCCCGATGTTGTCTTCAGACAGCGTATCATAAAGCGTATTTTGATGAAGCTAGACAGCAAAAAGGCTTCTGGCCCTGATGGAATACCTGCCATAGTTCTCAAGAACTGTGCGAGGGAACTAACACCAGTTTTCTGTAGACTTTTCAACCTATCCTACAGAAAGGGAATATTTCCTTCCTGCTGGAAATATGCCACACTTCAGCCGATATCTAAAAAAGGCAAGAAGACCTTGCCAAATAACTACCGACCAATCGCACTGCTTTCAATAATATCGAAAGTCATGGAAAAGGCTATCAATTAGCATCTTCTAAAATATCTTAAAGGATTCAACATTATTAGCGATCACCAATATGGCTTTCGTAAAAATAGATCAACAGGAGATCTTCTGACTTATGTAACGCAGGTTTGGAGCAACGCAGTTGAACACTTTGGAGAATCTCGAGCGGTTGCTCTTGACATATCCAAGGCATTTGACCGTGTTTGGCACGATGGGCTGTTGGCTAAGCTACGTTCTTATGGTATGTCTGAAAGGTTCTATTTGTGGCTCTCATGTTTCCTCAGAGAGCGTTCTTTACGAGTGGCAGTCGACGGATTTCTTTGTAACACCATCACTATTGGGGTGACAGTAACCAAGTGGAATTTAACGCTACAAAAACCCAGCGGGCAGTTTTTTCTAAAAAGGAACGTTGCTGAACCCGACATAGTTATGTCGGGGCACTCCATTCCTCTAACATCGTCACTCAATTTGTTGGGCGTTAATTTGGGAGCAAATATGTCCTGGCATGAACATGTTGCAGGCATAGCAAGGAGAGCTTCTCAAAAGTTGGGAATATTATTTCGAACCAGAAAGCTTTACACTCCACAACAACTGTTAGTTCTTTACAAAGCTCAAATTCGGCCAACTATGGAATACTGCTCCCATGTTTGGAGCTCTGCTCCCAAACATACACTGCATTTGTTGGATTCTATTCATAGAAGGGCTGTTCGTCTGACTGGAGACCCGGAACTGACCGACGGCCTTGATTCGCTGGAACATCGAAGAACGGTTGGCGACTTGAACCTATTGAACAAGTACTTTCATGGAATGTGGCCCGCTTAATTCCTCCCAGAGCGGTGCATGTTAGAAGTACACGTCGCGCTAATTCTTCACATCCGTATGAGGTTCAGCTTGTTACTCCTCATACAGCGCTTTTCAAGCAGTCTTTTATATGGAGAACATCATCCCTTTGGAATAATTTTCCCAGGACTGTGTTTCCCACCGAGTACAATCTACAGCGATTCAAGAACAACGTGAATCCGCACACGTGTCGCTCCTGTAGCGCTTTAGGGACTTCCCTGTAGCACGTGTGCTAGACCCATAAAAAAAAAGTATTTACCCCGTCTCCTCTTAGTAATACTGATAACGACATCGAAAGTTTCCTTGAAGTTCCCTGCCAAATGTCCTATTAAACCATTCTCACCCAAAGTAGTAAAACTAGAAATTAATAATCTTAACAAGCGAAAAGCTCCAGGATATGATCTCATCACAGCTGATATATTCAAATAACTTCCCAGGAAAGGAATAGTACTTCTAACAACCATATTTAATAGTATGCTTCGTCTGTCTTATTATCCCATATTATGGAAATACGCCCAAATCATAACGGTGCCTAAACCAGGAAAGCCCATACACAAAGTCGATTCCGATCAGCCTACTCTCAATACCATCGAAATTATTCCAAAACTGATCCTCAAGAGAATTAATACTGAAATTGACCTTACAGCCATTATTCCGGATTACCAATTCGGATTCAGGAAGCATCATTCCACGATAGAGCAAACATATAGAATAGTGAACAAAATATCCGCAAGTATAGAAGAAAAATCCTTCTGCACAGCAGCATTCTTGGACTTAAAACAGGCATTTGACAAGGTATGGTACTCCGGACTGCTATATAAGCTAAAGAACGCACTCTCTAGTACTTATTACCTACTGCTAAAATCATATATCACAGACAGACCCTTCCAAATTAAGCACATTGACTCGTATTTAAAAAACTATATAGTGAGAGCCGGAGTATCACAAAGAAGCGTTCTGGGTCCGCTCCTATACCTAATATACACCTCAGACATGTCCACCACACAGAAAACTAGCATCGCTATATTTGCTGATAATACGGCACTATTAGCAACAAACATAGACCCCGTTCAAGCAATAAATCACTTACAACTGCACTTGAATCGTTTCGAGAAATGGACCTCCACATGGAAAATTTCCATTAATGTCACAAAATCAGCGCAAGTAACGTTCACCAATAAAAGATCTATATGTCCACAAGTGTCCGTTAACAACGTCCCTTTACCTGTGCACACCGAGGTGAAATATTTCGGATTACATCTGGACCAGAGGCTCACATGGAAGCACCATATTAAAACCAAGCGACAACAAATAAATATTAAACTTAGAGAAATGGCTTGGCTTATAGGACGTAACTCAAAATTAACATTAAATAATAAACTCTTATTATACAAGTGTATTATAAAACCCATATTGACTTATGGTATCGAGGTATGGTGCTGCACCAAGCCATCAAATACAAAAATAGTTCCAAGAATACAGTCAAAAATTCTCCGTGCACTAACCAACGCACCCTGGATTGTTTCCAACCTGACACTGCATAATGACTTACATATTCCGAACATGTTGCAGGCATAGCAAGGAGAGCTTCTCAAAAGTTGGGACAACTGTTAATTCTTTACAAAGCTCAAATTCGACCAACTATGGAATACTGCTCCCATATTTGGGGCTCCGCTCCCGTATTTGGGGCTCCGCTTCCAAACATACACTGCATTTGTTGGATTCTGTTCAGAGAAGAGCTGTTCGTCTGATTGGAGACCCGGAACTGACCGGCGGCCTTGATTCGCTAGAACATCGAAGAACGGTTGGCGACTTGAGTCTGTCCTACCAGTATTTTCATGGAAAGTGTTCGAAGGATGTAGCCCGCTTAATTCCTCCCAAAGCGGTGCATGTTAGAAATACACGTCGCGCTAATACTTCACATTCGTATGAGGTTCAGCTTGTTACTCCGCGTACAATGCTTTTCAAGCAGTCTTTTATATGGAGAACATCATCCCTTTGGAATAATTTGCCCAGCGCTGTGTTTCCCACCAAGTACAATTTACAGCGATTCAAGAATAACGTGAATCGCTTTTTCCGCACACATGCCGCCCCTGGAGCGCATTAGGGACTTCCCTGCAGCACGTGTGCTAGACCCATAAAAAAAATCCATTGGTCGACGAAGAAATACGCAGGTTATCTACGCTTTACAAACTAAGGCTACAAAATCATAAAAACGAGCTAATAGAAGAACTAAACCAACCGCCCCGTTTGCATGACGCTCTTTCAAGAAAGAATTGCGGACAGACGCGCACACGTCATGCATCCCCCACCTACTTCCGCCCGCTACTAGGGCATAGAAACAGTGCTTCCATTGACACCAGTTACTTCACAGGAACGATCAACGCAATGAAGCATGGCTTTGTTGAACGATTTGATCTTAGCTTTCATTGGGAACCCTCTCAAGGCAAACAGCAAAAAACTAAATGTTGCCCCCCCTAGATTTAAAAAGCAAAGATTTGTGGAGTTCAAAGTTTACGAATCTTAGTAGTAGCTTAGAAGAGCTAGAAAGGCAGAAATGTAGTTTAGTATGGAAGCATAAGTGGACAGCTTTAAAAGAAAAGCCCAAGCCTGAGGCAATAATTCTCAATACCTGGAATAGTCTTCCGAAATGCTACGACCAAAATGGCTTTTGGTGTGCTGACGATCTTTGGGTCAACATATTCATGCAAGCAAGTTTTCTCTTCCATGAATTTAAGAAGCCAAATAACAAATCAAAATCTAGAGTCGAGTCTTAAACCAAAAACTACTCGTTATGTGCCGAACTTACCAAAACTTTCTAGAAAAATGCCAGATCATCGTTCGCATTGATTATTAAACAGAATTTAATTGTTTATTTTCTCTAGCATACCATATTTTATTACGAACAAATAATAATTAATGAAGTCGTCTTTTAATTAATTACCGTCCCTTTATCCGATTTATTTGAAATAAAATGTAAACGCAGAAACCAAAATTCGTGGCTCTTTGAAATTCATGAAATCAATATTTTCATTGTGGCTGGCTCTTCCGGCTTAAAAGTTTGCCGACCCCTGGCCTAGAGTAATACGCAGGCTGAAGAGATAATGGCCAGCTGATCTCCAAAACCTACAAAATCAGTGAAGCCTCTCACGACCACCCAAGGTTACTAAGAGCTTCTACACTGGTGGAATCTCTACTCATGTGATCTCTTACATCTAATTTACTGATTGCTCTTATAGTAGAGAGCAGATTGTAAATTTGCTGAATAAATAAATAATAAAAAAATACTCAGTGTAACTAAAAAAATCGGTATATAATAAAAGACTGTTTTAGTCAATTTCCACTGGTTTATTTAAATTGCGATGACGCGTTTCGCTGTCGATGCAGCTTCTTCAGATCTACATTTTACACTGTCAAGTTAGGTTTAATATTCACAGTTTTATATAATTTCTTAATTATAATAACATATTATACCTAATTAAATTACATTGATAGTATTGGAAAATCCACACAGATTTGGAGTTAGAAGAATAAATTCAATAATGGTGAATTGCTTAAATCTACCTGGTCGGTGAGTAAAGTACCTGTAGTCCTTAATCGATTTATTTGCATTGTCTCTAAAAGGTTTAGTTTTAAACCTTTTTGTTGGGTGTGTAAAATTTTGAAATTCTTGTTAAATGTGTGATTTTCTGTTAAAAGATGATTAGCATATGTTGAATTAGATTTTCTATGGATGAAACTTTTTTGTGTTCTGTAATTCTTTGTCTAAATGTACGTCCAGTTTGTCCGATGTATGTTTTAGGACATGACCCACATGTTAATTGATAAACCCCTGATATATTGTCTTTATTGATTTGTGGTTTGTAGTTTTTAAGATATTTCCCTATAGTATTGTTAGTCTTGTAAGCTATGTTGATATTTTTTTGATTTAAAAATTTCCCCAGTTTTTCCGTTGGTTTGCCGAAATAGGTTAAGCATTTAAAAGTGGTATTTCTGTCCTTAAAACGTGGGTATATTTCTGAGATTGCCTTGTTTCAAAGTTTTTTCCTAACGATACTATTGATTAAAGTAACCGAATAACCGTTGTTAACGGCTACTTGTTTTATGTAACATAGTTTAATTCTTTAGTAAAATTTTCTTCTGATAAGGGGATATTAGTTAGTCTATGTATAAAACTATGATACGCTGCAAGTTTATGATGGTTAGGGTGGTGAGAACTATTGTGAATTGTGGTATATGTATGACAAGGTTTTTGATATATTGCAAATTCATGTTTTTTCATGGCTTTACTGATTGTTAAGTCTAGGAAATTGATTTTCCCTTTGACTTCTTCTTCCATTGTAAAACTGATATTTCTATGTAAAGAATTAATATACTGTAAAAAGTGAGTTAATTGTCTGTCCGTACCTGTAAAGCATACAATTATATCATCTACGTATCGATACCAGTATAGACAATTATTACTATTGTTATTGCTTTTAACAGAAAATCACACATTTAACAAGAATTTCAAAATTTTACACACCCAACAAAAAGGTTTAAAACTAAACCTTTTAGAGACAATGCAAATAAATCCATTAAGGACTACAGGTACTTTACTCAACGACCAGGTAGATTTAAGCAATTCACCATTATTGAATTTATTCTCCTAACTCCAAATCTGTGTGGATTTTCCAATACTATCAATGGAATTTAATTAGGTGTAATATTATAATTAAGAAATTATATAAAACTGTGAATATTAAACCTAACTTGACAGTGTAAAATGTAGATCTGAAGAAGCTGCATCGATAGCGAAACGCGTCATCGCAATTTAAATAAACCAGTGAAAATTGACTAAAACAGTCTTTTATTATATATTTATAACACAGGGCAACAAAAAAATATTTTTGTTTTGGTGCCTGGGATTTTAGAGCTGATTTTAACTATATTTGGGACGCTAAATCTATACATGCAATCCGTTTTTCTCTATCAGCTCTACTTTTTTAGATACATCAACTTATCTACCAATGTGGTTTTTATTCAGTATATTTATTTATGAGAGTTCTAAAATTATTATATATTCATTAATGTAGGTACAATGGTTTTATTGTCAGTCTGTAATTGAGTAAATTCCAGGTAAATCTATAAATAGTGGAACCATTGCCTATCAGGTACCTGAACTGATCCTTTTAATCACCTAACTCGGGTAAGTCTCGTCAGTTTGTGCGTTCTTACTAATGAGAGTAGATCGAATTCGGCGTGTTATTTTATGTTAAGAAAAGAGTGTTTTTGTGTTATTGAACAGAATTAAAATGAGTTCAGGTTCCAGTTCAAGAAGAAGTTGTGTAAATCAACCTGATGTGTTTTGCTATATATGCGGAGAATACATGTTTCAACAAAACAGACAAACTATTACTGACTTTGTAAAGCGAGCGTATCTTGGATACTTTGGAGTTAAGCTTGGTGATCAGGACAAAACGTGGGCCCCGCATCTCGTATGTAAAACTTGTACAGAGCATTTACGGTAGTGGACTACCGGGAAAAGAAAATGTCTAAAATTCGGCGTACCAATGGTTTGGAGAGAACCAAAAAACCACTTCCATGATTGTTATTTCTGTTTAGTAAATACTAATGGAATCAATCGAAATAACCGCAGTAAGTGGACTTATCCCAATTTAGACTCGGCAATACGCCCTATCCCGCACTCAGATGAAATACCGATTCCAACATTTTATCAGCTACCACATATCTCTGATGACGAATATTTTCCCTCTGATCGCACTTCTGATGCTAATGAAACTAACAGTGACTATGAGGGGACGTCATCAGTTCCTCAACGCTTCAATCAAAATGAATTAAATGATCTTACCAGGGATCTCAATTTATCGAAAAAAGCTTCTGAAGTACGGGCTTCTAGGTTGAACGACAAAAATTTACTGGAACAAGGAACCAAAATTACCTTTTACCGTACAAGAGAAAAAGATCTGCTACCATTCTTTTCTCAAGAAGACAATCTTGTATTTTGTCACGAAATTAGGGGACTCATGAAAGAAATGGGACTTTCTGAATATATTCCAGATGATTGGCGCCTATTTATTGACAGTTCAAAGCGAAGTTTAAAATGTGTCCTTCTACATAATGGGAATAAATATGGTTCAATACCACTAGCTCACTCAACGAAACAGAAAGAAGATTATAATACCATAGCTTTGGTCTTGCAGAAGATAAAGTATTACGAACATCAATGGATGATTTGTGTAAACTTAAAAATGGTAAACTTTCTTCTTGGGCAGCAAAGTGGTTACACGAAATATCCGTGTTTCTTGTGCCTCTGGGATAGTAGGGACAAAACACACCACTGGGTTAGAAAAGATTGGCCTCAGAGAGAAAACATGGACGTTGGAGAAAAGAATGTCATTAACGACGCTTTGGTTGAAAGAGAAAAAATCATACTTCCTCCGTTACATATAAAGTTGGGCTTAATGAAGCAATTTGTAAAGGCTCTTGATAAGAATGGGTCTTGTTTTGCATATATAGGGGTAAAAATGCATCAGTTGAGCACAGAAAAACTCAAAGCAGGGATATTTGACGGCCCACAAACAAGACAATTAATTAAGGATCCTGCCTTCATAAATTCAATGAATCAAGTTGAACGAGAAGCTTGGACATCATTTGTTGCAGTTGTAGAAAATTTTCTAGGCAAACATAAAGCTCAAAACTATGCTGAAATGGTTAACAAGATGCTTAATAGTTTCAAATCCTTAGGGTGCAATATGAGTATTAAAATACACTATTTACACAGCCACTTAGACCGTTCTCCAGAAAATTTAGGAGACATGAGTGAGGAGCAAGGTGAAAGATTTCACCAAGATATTAAATTTATGGAGGACCGCTACCAAGGAAGATGGGACATGCACATGATGGCAGAATACTGCTGGAGTTTAAAAAGGGACTGTTTAAAAAAACATTCAAGAATGTCGCGGAAAAGAAGCTTTCCAAGAGTGACTATTTCATTTCTTCAATGTTTTTTTTTTGTTTGTAAGTACGACATAATATTGTATTTTGTATAACTAAAATAAAAATTTCGTATCTACTTTTGTTTACTACACTTACGGATTTGAGTTACAATACTGTAACTTATATTTCTCTAAAATTGTATATCTTAAAAATTTGAGCTCCTAGGTACAAATGAATACGTTATTTGAATTCAGGACATCAAATTGATATAGAATCAGCTCAAAAAACCTCGACACCAAAACAGCTGTTCCCCTGTGTAATGAATTTCCATCAAGTAGAAGCTACAACCATCCAAAATTTAAAAAAATCGGTATCTTATATCGTTCGCAATATTTTTATTTCCGTTAGAACCGGAAATAAAAACATTAAATTTTAATCGTTCCCACGCCACACAGCGAATCCTCGAATGCTTCATTTCAATCATGGCGTGTTTTCTTAAATTCTCTTGATAATCCCTGTAAGTTATTTCACATTTCCTATTTACGAAAATATTTTATAGTTTATAAATTGAAAATGAAAATCACGTGTTAGCTTTAAAAACTGTGAAAATCCAGCTTGTTTCAATGACATTTTAACATCCCAGTTACCAGGTCCACTGTCTACTGTGGCTAAAAATACATCTTAAATTTTAAATAACAACATAATTTTCCCGAATAGATTGCTATTAACTTTTAATATGTATATCTTCAAAATAAATTGCTTTGACATGCGCTAAGGACTATTTTTCGCTAATTTGAATTATCATAAAGGTGTCAGTTAGAAAAATAGTGTCCCATAGCTTTCTTTACATATGTTAGATATGTTAAAATTATAGACATCCTATTTTTATATCATTGATCACGTAATTTCATAAAACATCATTGCTGAGATAATGGTTACTATTAAGACTATCCAGCTCTTTTTTTTATGGGTCTAGCACACGTGCTACAGGGAAGTCCCTAAAGCGCTACAGGAGCGACACGTGTGCGGAAAAAGCGATTCACGTTGTTCTTGAATCGCTGTAAATTGTACTCGGTGGGAAACACAGTCCTGGGTAAGCCATTCCAAAGAGATGATGTTCTCCATATAAAAGACTGCTTGAAAAGCGTTGTACGAAGAGTAACAAGCTGAACCTCATATGGATGTGAAGTATCAGCGCGACGTGTACTTTTGACATGCACCGCTCTGGGAGGAATTAAGCGGGCTACATTCTTCGAACACTCTCCATGAAAGTACTTGTAGAATACACTCAAGTCGCCAACCGTTCTTCGATGTTCCAGCTAATCAAGGCCGCCGGTCAGTTCTGGGTCTCCAAACGATCAGCCCTTCTCTGAACAGAATCCAACAAATGCAGTGAATGTCTGGGAGCGGAGCCCCAAACATGGGAGCAGTATTCCATTGTTGGTCGAATTTGAGCTTTGTAAAGAATTAACAGTTGTTGTGGAGTGTAAAGCTTTCTGGTTCGAAATAATATTTTCGAGAAGCTCTCCTTGCTATGCCTGCAACTTGTTCATGCCAGGACATATTTGCTCCCAAATTAACGCCCAACAAATTGAGTGACGATGTTAGAGGAATGAAGTGCCCCGACATAACTATGTCGGGTTCAGCAACGTTAACTTTTTTAGAAAAAAACTGCCGCCTGGGTTTTTGTAGCGTTAAATTCCACTTAGTTACTATCACCCCAAGATCGAATTTCTTCCAGGTTTTTGTTAAGTTGAATGACTTCCTGTTGTCTGCGGATATTCGCCTGAGCAGCCGATGTCCGAGCGTTCAAAGTGAATGAAGAGATAAGCGTACTGTCATCTGCAAAGCTGTAGATTGGATTCCCGGTCTTTTCCAGCAGATCGTTAATGTAAATGAGAAAGAGAGTAGGAGATAGTATGGAGCCTTGGGGCACATCGGCGTTAATAGTAAAGGTGTTAGAAAGAAATCCGTCGACTGCGACTCGTAAAGAACGCTCTCTGAGGAAACATGAGAGCCACAAACAGAACTTTTCAGACATACCATAAGAGCGTAGCTTAGCCAACAGTCCATCGTACCAAACACGGTCGAATGCCTTGGATATGTCGAGATTGTCCGAAGTGTTCAATTGCGTTGTTCCAAACATGTGTTATATAAGTCAGAAGATCTCCTGTTGTTCTATGTTTACGAGAGCCATATTGGTGATCGCTCATAATGTTGAATCCATCAAGGTATTTTAGAAGATGCTGATTGACAGCCTTTTCCATAGACATATAGGGTTGCTACAATTGAAAGTTTGGAACACGATCACATTGCAAACTTGTAATTCAAAAGTTGTCGGACTAAAGCTGTGTAGCCATAACGCGAAATAGTAGTAAGACGTACGGTACGTATAGTACAACAACGCTGTCTAACAAATTTCAACTTGCTAGCTACTTGCGTTTATTCTGTATGCACGTTTGTATTAATGTCTAATTGGGGCTCCGCAATTTTTAAAATAGCTACAAATAAAAGGGCGCTTGTGTGTGAAATTTTGTTTTAAACTAGCGAGACTTCAGAGAAAAATTTACTGAAAGTCGAAAAACCAATCATGCCCATAGAGATATTAGAATAGAGGAGAGAAAGTATATAGCCTGCTGTAAGCGAAAGCGTATAGCCGTTAAAAAGAGAAGGAAATAATATGAGACAATTCTGTCTCTCTTACTTTTCCTTGTCCTTCGTTGGCTTCGGACGAAATACGAATACATCTCGCGCGGGGAAGGCCCCGAGTAACAGAGACGAGAGACAGAATGACTCTCATATTATTTCTTTCTCTTTTTATGAGCACCACCCTTTTCGCAAAAACTTACCTTTTCTATTCTAATATCTCTATGATCGTGTCTTTGTTTTCACGGGACCCGAAATTGACGCTGCATCAAGAAGCGACAAAATTAAGAAAATCGGGTTTGAATGTGTCCCATGAGACCATTTTACAACATCTTCGTGCTCTTGATGTCAAATTCTGAAGAACATTGAAGAAACCTTTGCTGGGCTAGAATCATGTCGCGAAGCAGCTCACTTGGGCCTACGATAAGATACTAGAATGGCCCTCACAATCACCGGACGCCAACCCTATTGAAAACGTTTGATCCCTTGTAAAGAGAAAGCTCAAAGGACTTTAACTCAGTCGTCCCGTGAAATTCGAAAAACTTGCAGAGAATGCAGAAAATCTCGTCAGCAGCATGCCTCAAAGATGCCAGGAGATTATTGAAAATACTGAATAAATAATTAACCAAACGAAAACATTCGTCTGGTTAATTTTTTAGTGTTCCGTGCAGAACACTAATGAGGTCACTTCGGTGCCTGTCCCTCTGTCACACCCGGTTTTCTCCGAAACTATTTGACATAGAAAGTTGAGATTTGGCACAAATATGGGAATTGATGGCCCAATCAGACCCGTGTAGTTTTGAAAGTTAAGTTTTGACTTAAGGGGTTAGTTTTGGAGGGGGAGGGTGAAAAAAAAATACCAAGTCATCGAGTGAGGTGTCAAATAAGAGCTTGTGAAAACACGAGTTCAAAAATATGTATGATTGCTCACACTTTTCTTTGTATTATTTTTTAAAAAATGACCAAAAACCCCCTGTCCACCCACCTTATCTCCAAAAATACTGATGAAAAAATTCTGGAATAGTCAATAATAGATTGAGCGAAAATTGGGTAGCGGGTAGACACTTCTCAACGATCCCGGTAGCAATCAGGTCTAATTTAGGGAAGCGACCCTGCTCTCGCGAGCCATGTTCTTCCCTCACCACTTATTACCGAGGGAGATTATGTCCCTTACCTAAACCTATTCACAATCCAGCTCCATACCTCTCCTTTATCTGGTGATGGGCAGCAGCGATCAGTACCAGTTCGAGGCGCAAAGGAAAGGATCTTGAACCGGCTTGAAACTGGATTACCACGAGCATGACTGGGGCAGTTTTTAATGCTTGTGGGACTGCGATGAAGAAGGCCAAGGGCTGACCACCTCATTATTGTGCCCAAGAGAATTTGCTATTTATGGACTATGGATGCTGCAGGTGTTAGAGTGACGCCTTGCGAACCGGCGCCTCTTCGAGTCCGGTTAGGTAGATGTGAAATTAGCTACCGGGCACATGGAAGTAGGCGACCAGGCTACAGGAGAAATGGATAACTGGAAGGAATCTCCAGGAAATATCTCTTCGTCAAAAGCAACGCATCGGAATTTGGAATGTACAAGGTCTGGTACAACACCCTAGCAAACTTCAGATTATAGAGAGAGAAATGACAGTAAATAACATAACTATGTTAGGTACAGTAGAAACATACTGGAAGGTCAACGGACATTTTCTTAGTTCTAATAATCTATAATCTATAATATATGGTATATAAAATGTAACGTCTGTCTGTCCGTCAGCGCGCTTATCACTGGAGAACCACTTATCCGATTTACATGCTTTTTTTTTGAACATACATATGTTCTCTGACCAGGTTATAGGCTATATTTTATTACGTTAGGTAACATAAGGAATAAGCAGTGACGATAATAGTTAGTCAAGTCGGAAAAAAGTTTGCCTCTAGCGAGTTCTCTTACAATACACTGCCTGAACCATTAAATATGGAACAATATCATGTAGCAAAGAATACCTATAATATATGTACCAGGTGGACAAGTTCCATCTTTCGGGCAATTTGTGAATATCACGCTAGTAAAAATCTTCCCCTTTTGCTGCGAACCATTCATCGAGTCATTTTTTCACATCTTCGTACGAACCAAAGCGCTGCTCCGCAAGTGCGTGACCATTTCCCCAGGTTTTAACAGCTCATAATAGACCACGGCCCTCTGGTCCCACCAAACACAGAGCATCGTCTTTCTGCCAAAGCGATTCGGTCTTGCGGTCGATGTAGATGTGGATGGTGCGCCTGGGTCTACCCATGATTTTTGCGCTTGGGATTCTCAAAATAAATCCACTTTTCATCCCCTGTAACTATACGATGCAAAAACGACTTCCTTTTGTACCGAGCGAGCAAAATGTCACAGGTATTTTTGCGCTTTTCCATTTGCCTGTCGTTCAACTCAAGTGGTACCCATCTACCGGTCTTCTGAATCTCTCCCATCTCTCGTAGCCGACTGGAAACAGCTTGTTGACTAACACCCAATTGCTCGGCGAGTTGTTTTTGTGTTTGCGAATCATCTTCGTCCAACAATGTTTGCAATTCCACATCTTCGTATTTTTTTAGCGGTTTTCCACGTTCCTTGTCTGCAACGCCGAAACCATCGTTCACACGTATCTTGCGATGGAGCATGTTCACCATAAGCTTCTTGAAGTAATCGGTATGATTCAACAGCAGTTTTCTTTAAGTGAAAACAAAAAACTAATGCTGTCCGCGAATGCTCTTTGTTCGGTATAAATTTCGACATATTGAACACAACAACATAACACTATGCACACACTTTTCCAGTTTATCACTCATGTGCATCTGACACTGGTTGATGACACAACAAAATGGCGCAGTATCAAATCTTTATAGCACAAACTGTATTGGTGCACCATCTGTTGTCTAAAATCCGCATTTCATACTTGTACACCTGGTAAAATCCAACGTCTCTCTGTCTGTCTGTCTGCCGGTTAGTGCGTTTTTATCACTCGAGAACCACTTATCCGATTTACGTGTTTTTTTTCTTAATTCATACATTTATTCTCTGGCCAGGTTATCTATAATCTTCTATAATATACATAAAATGTAACGTCTCCCTGTCTATTTACCGGTCCGTTAGTGCGCGCCTATCACTCGAGAACCACTTATCCGATTTACGTCCTCTGGCCATGTTATAGGATATATTTTATTACGTTAGGTAACATAAGGAATAAGCAGTGAATCAAGTCGGAAAAAAGTTTGTCGTTTCTCTTGCAATACGCTGCCTAAACCATTAAATATGGAACAATATCATATACCAAAGAATATAATATATATAAAATGCAAGGTCTCTCTGTCTGCCTGTCTGTCCGTTAGTGCACTTATTACTCACGAACTACTTATCCAATTTACGTGGTTTTTTTTAATTGATACATATGTTCTCTGACGAGGTTATAGGATATATTTTATTACGTTAGGTTATATAGGGAATGAGCAGTGACGGAGCCTCGGGCACAGCTGGTACAATATATTTATTAGAAACAACAGATGAAATTATAGACGGAGTTGCAGCGATTATTCCTTCCGAACTACAGACTGCAGTCATTGGATATAAGCACATCAGTAGAAGACTTATCCTAATTAAGTTATCTACGCAGCCCACTATAACTAATACTTTCCAGGTATATGCCCCAACTGCAAACGCAGACGAGGAACAAATAAAGGAATGCTACAGAGAACTGTCAGCAACGATTAGCAACATACCCAAGCATGAAATACTTATTGTCCTTGGGGACCTTTATGCCAAAATTGGGATCGACAACACATAAAGTCAATAGCTGGACCATATGGTTTAGGCGAAAGGAATGATAGGGGGCGATTGGTGCTGCATCTCCTCCGTAACAAACATTTTTATTTTAGAGGCACTCATAATACAGAACACTAATTGCGCAAGTCCAACTAGCACTCGACCGTTTATTTTTTTTTTTTTTTTTTTTTAATAAACCTATTTATTGCGGGTAAAAATACAAGTATCTTAATTCACTTAATCACTCCACACCTATGTATACGTTAAACTGCATTGGCAATAAATTCTTGATTTTATTGCCAATGCATTTCCTATTGTTCTTTTTTTCATTAACGGCTTATTATTTTGAGAAAAATTATTGGCAAAGCGACTTATTGAAATTTTGTTTTTTAAATTAAAAACAATGGGAATTAATGGCTTATTATTAGATTGGCTGCTGAGTCACCTTATTGACTGAACAAAGATTGTTAGAAACTTAGTTCAAGAGTCCCTTAAGGGCCCATTAGGGTTCCATCCTTTGACACTCCAAGATGTCAATGCAGAGTAAACTACTGATGTACAACCAGATTCTTAAACCGACCTGGACATATGGTATTCAAATATGGAGATGCGCAAGACTATTCAGACACGACATTCTTTTTATGGGTCTAGCACACATGCTGCAGGGAAGTCCCTAAAGCGCTCCAGGAGCGGCATGTTTGCGAAAAAAAGCGATTCACGTTGTTCTTGAATCGCTGTAAATTGTACTCGCTGGGCAAATTATTCCAAAGTGATGATGTTCTCCATATAAAAGACTGCTTGAAAAGCGTTGTACGCGGAGTAACAAGCTGAACTTCATACGGATGTGAAGCACCAGCGCGACGTGTATTTCTAACATGCACCGCTTTGGGAGGAATTAAGCGGGCTATATCCTTCGAACACAATTTTCATGAAAATACTTGCAGAACAGACTCAAGTCGCCAACCGTTCTTCGATTTTCCAGCGAATCAAGGCCGTTAGGAGCAGAGCCCCAAACATGGGGAGCAGTATTCCATAGTTGGTCGAATTTGAGCTTTGTAAAGAATTTTCAGTTGTGGAGTGTAGAGCTTTTTGGTTCGAAACAATATCCCCAACTTTTGAGAAGCTCTCCTTGCTATACCTGCAACATGTTCATGCCAGGACATATTTGCTCCCAAATTAACGCCCAAGAAATTGAGCGACGATGCTAGGGAAATGGAGTGCCCCGACATAACTATGTCGGGTTCAGCAACGTTAACTTTTTTAGAAACAACTGCCGCCTGAGTTTTTGTAGCGTTAAATTCCACTTGGTTACTGTCACCCCAAGATACAATTTCTTCCAGGTCTTTGTTAAGTTGGACGACCTCCTGCTGTCTGCGGATATTCGCCTGAGCAGCCGATGTCCGAGCATTCAAAGTGAATGAAGAGACAAGCATACTGTCATCTGCAAAGCTGTAAGTTGGATTCTCGGTCTTTTCCAGCAGATCGATAATGTAAATGAGAAAGAGAGTAGGAGACAGTATGGAGCCTTGGGACACACCGGCGTTGATAGTGAAGGCGTTAGAAAGAAAGACTATATTCTTATAATTTTGAAAAATTTGATTTCTTTTTGGAGGGGGATATATCTGGATACTACGAGGCTGGTTCCGTGCAAAGTCCGAGAGATGGCACCACCAGCGCGTATCGAGGTCATGTTTAGTTAGTAGCATCTCTTGAATGAACGCGCACCAAGTTTCAGCCATATTGGTCTATTTCTTTGTGTTTGGCATTCGTGTGAATCAAGGAAGTCGAGTGATTTTCTAGAAATGGACGAAAAAGAATTTCGTGTGGTGATTAAACATTACTTTATGAAAGGCAAAACGCCTCAGGAGACTAAAGAGAAGCTTGATAAACATTATGGTGACTCTGCACCTTCGATTAGAACAGTTTATAAGTGGTTTCAAAATTTTCGGACTGGCCATATGGGCACAAGTGACGCTGAACGTTCTGGACGGCCTGTGGAGGTTACAACTCCAGAAATCATTGATCAAATCCATGATATGGTGATGGATGACAGAAGAGTTAAGGTGCGTGAGATTGCTAGTGCTGTGGGCATCTCGACTGAACGGGTACATAATATTTTGCATAAACATTTGGACATGAGAAAGCTATCCGCAAGATGGGTGCCGCGATTGCTCACGCTTGACCAAAAACGGAATCGTGTGAAGTGTTGCAAGGATGGTTTGTAGCTGTTCCAGAAGAATCCGGAGGACTTTAAGCGTGGTTTCGTCACTGTGGATGAAACATGGATACATTACTATACTCCTGAGACCAAACAACAATCTAAACAATGGGTTACCAAGGGGGAATCTGGACCAAAAAAGGCGAAGACCGTTCCTTCGGCCGGAAAGGTTATGGCGACTGTCTTTTGGGATTCGACTATCTGGAAAAGGGTAAAACTATTACAGGTGAACATTATTCATCGTTATTGGACCGTTTGAAAACCGAGCTGCAAGAAAAACGCCCGCGATTGGCCCACAAGAAAGTCCTTTTCCATCACGACAACGCGCCAGCACACACCTCAGCAGTTGTGGTCGCAAAATTAATGGAAATAGGATTCCAACTCGTTTCACATCCCCCCTATTCTCCAGACTTGGCTCCCTCGGACTACTATTTGTTCCCCAATTTGAAGAAATGGCTGGCGGGACAAAGATTTTATTCAAACGAGGAGGTGATTGCAGACACTAATGGATATTTTGCAGACTTGGACAAATCCCATTATTCGGAAGGGATCAACAAACTAGAACATCGTTGGACGAAGTGTATAAGCCTAAAAGGAGACTATGTCGAAAAATAAAAAAGGTTTACCCCAAACACATAAGTAGTTTTTTATTTTTGCACGTACTTTTCAAACCAGCTTCGTATTAACTAGTTAGTTTTTATCTGATAAGTATAGGCATTAATACTAAGACTAAAGCTTTATTAAATAGGACCATTTACCTGTAAAGCTTCCTTGCATTGACGTTCTTCCTCAAGTGACATTCGTTTCTCATGTTTTTTATAATATTTTCTTTTGGCCGCTTGCAGATTGAACCAGGTATACGAGAAGGACTTGACGAAAGGCAGGAGCGCCTCAATGAAGGGGTGGAACTCGTCCTAAATAAAAAAATAATCATATCAGCAATTATGGAATATAACGTGATTATTGAAATTAAAGCAATCAAGCATTCGACATCGAAATGAGAGAAAATAAATAAACAAAAACTAAAGCTACATTAACATTCATGTCAAGTTTTGCTTGCTTTTAAGTTTCTTTACTTAATTATGACAACGCATATATTAACATGATTAAATTATTTTAATTTATATTGCACAAATGCCGTTTTCATCACAAGGCAAGAAGTACGTATGGATTTAAAACAGGAAAAAATCACGCCGTGTATTTTTGGTATATGACACAAACTTTATGTTTGTAACACAGACAATTGTTATTACTGTCCTCATTAGACACTTGTTATTATTATTATCACTATGTCAATTGCTATTGTAATCATAATTATTAGACAATTATGGTGAGAAAACTTATCTCTACCTCAAGTTTCTTCCGGCAACATACACGAAAACACACTGCACTTAACAGAAGGGTGCCCTATTCTGAATAAGAAATTGTATAGTTTTAAGTGTTGTGCTTTTTTGTTTTCTAGTTTAGATTTTATTCTTTAACATAGTTTCTTTCAAAAGCGATACACTCATTCCAACAATCTTTCAATATTTGAATACAGTACGGCTTCTTCATTTCGTTCCTTCTCAAGATCAGTATTATTCGAGATCGTCCCAAAAAATACTTGCCGGAACCTTTCGAGCTGATGTTTGTATTTTTGGACGCTGTGGTCGGCTTACATGCGGTTCCGGCCACTCTGTGGACTGCCTGTTGGACTCAGCCGTGTAGTGGTAGATCCATGTTTCATCCATTATTACCAGTTGACGCAAAAACTCCTTTGGATTACGCCGAAATGGTGCTAACCAGTGTTCTTCTCCATCTTCGACCCGGTTTTGATCCATCGTGGGAGTGCGCGGGACCTATCAGGCATAGCTTTGCAAATATTCACGCAAAATATTGCTCAAACGTCCTGTTGTTTTGGCTGTATTTTTTCGTATCAAAAAGCAATGTGTGATCAACACACGAAATTCTTTTCGTTCCATCGTTTTGCAAAAATCAAAAGTAGCGTCACACGGGCAGCTGTAACTTGCAAACTAACAGACAAAACGTCATGAAAATTTTACACGAATCCTCTGACAGTTGCGACTAACTGAAAATCATATAGTTTTTTTTGTTTGTGCTGCCATCTCTCGGAAAATCTCAGGAGTTTATATAATATATACTCCGTCACATACGTACATACCTAATCTTACATTATATAACACGCAGACTGAAAAGTTTGTGGTCTAGCTACTTAAAACACACTTTTTTCAAAATTTGACTTTATTTATCAACATAGTCTCCTTCAAGAGCGATACAATAAATCCAACGCTTTTCTAACATTTCTATACCTTTCTTGTAGGAGGATTTGTCTTTGCCTTCAAGATAGGCCTCAGTTTCGGCGATAACTTCTTCACTTTTTTGAGGTCTATGAATAAATAACAGTCGGTGGGGGCCAAATGTGGAGAATACGGTGGATGAGGAAGCAATTCGAACTTCAATTCATGCAATTTTCCCATCGTAACCATTGACTTGTGACATGGTGCATTGTCTTGATGAAAGAGCACTTTTTTCTTGTTCATTTTCAATTTCTGCCTTCAAACGCACCAATAACTTTATATAACATTGGCTGTTGATGGTCTTTCCCTTCTCAGCATAGTCGATGAAAATTATTTCATGCGCATCCCAAACTACAGAGGCCAAAACCTTCTCAGCCGACTGTCGTGTCTTTGGTCGCTTCGGGCGGCTTTCACCAGCTGTTGTCCACTCAGCTGAATGTCGATTTGATTCCCGTGTGTAATGGTGGAACCATGTTTCATCCGTTGTCACATATGGCATGAAAAAATGCCTTTTATTGCGCTTAAACAGGTCCAAACAGCGCTCAGAATCATCAACACGTTGTTCTTTTTGGTCCACTGTGAGCAAACGCGGTACCCATTTTGAACAGAGCTTTCTGATGCCCAAATGTTCATGCAAAATATAACCAACACGTTCTTTTAATATCTTTAGTGTCAGCTATCTCAGGCAATTTCACTTTACGGTCATTCAAAAAAAATTTTGTGTTTTCCGATGTAACCACCTGATATGGGCGTCCAGAGCGTTCAGCATCATTTGTATCTGTACGACAGCGTTTAAATTCAGCATATCAGTAAATTATGAGTGATTTTTCAGGGGCAAAGTCCCCGTAACACTTATCAAGCCATTTCTTTGCTTGAACGGTATTTTTTCCCATCAAAAAACAGTGTTTAATCAATACACGAAACTCGATTTTTTTCATGGTTTTGAAAGTATCAAACGTAGCGTCACTAAAACCACTGTAACTTGTAAGCTAATTGTCGAAATGTAATGAAATTTTGACACGAATCGTTTGAAGGTTGGTACTTCCTAAAAATCATATGGATTTTTTTAAAAAGGGCGACATCTATGTGTCAGTCAGTCATTATTTTACACAGTAACACTTATCAAGCGACAAAACACTAGTATAAACTATTAGAAAAAAATGTTACAATGCTCCCTGTTAAGTATAAAAAGTGTTTAATACCTTCAACGTGTAAAAAACCGTAATAATCCATTTTACAATATAAATGTCACAATCAATGCCTTACAGCTTCGAGTTCGACTGAGACTAAATCGTAAAATATTAGTACGATAAATGACTGAAACAACAAACATATGCAAGTAAAGAAAATACCAATCTAAGCATTTTTACCAAGTGTTTATATGCAGTGTGGCAAAACTCGCGTAATGTAAAATTTTGTGCTGCGTTGGTGAAAAAAAACTTTCAAGATTATTATAAACGGTTTCTCGTTTCAGTTGATTTGTCTATCTGTCTGTCGACTTCAAATCTGGTACACCAATAATACTTGACGTAACAATAAAACTTAATGTTTTAGGTGAAGAAAATGAAACGAATAGAAGATAAATTTCGTAAATTTTTAATAATATTATGAAAATTTGTCCTGGTTTGCGTTAATAGTCGAGAACTCTGAAAATCGTGTTATTTTCAGTTGTAAATGTTTATCTCTAGGTGGTAACGTAATGGAAATGTGGTTATTGGCCTGGTATTGTTTGGTAATAGAGGGTGTCTCAAAATGACCTGACATTTTAATCTATAATATATATAAAATGCAACGTGTCTCTGTCTGTCTCTCTGTCTATCCCTTAGTGCGCTTATCCGATTTACGTACTTTTTTATTTAAAACATACATATGTTCTCTCGCCAGGTTACAGGATATATTTGATTACGTTAAGTATCATTAAGTATCATAGAAAAAATCTCGAGCGGTTGCTCTTGACATATCCAAGGCATTCGACCGTGTTTGGCACGATGGGCTGTTGACTAAGCTACGTTCTTATGGTATGACTGAAAAGTTCTGTTTGTGGCTCTCATGTTTCCTCAGAGAGCGTTCTTTACGAGTGGCAGTTGACGGATTTCTTTCTAACACCTTCACTATCAACGCCGGTGTACCCCAAGGCTCCATACTGTCTCCTACTCTCTTTCTCATTTATATTAACGATCTGCTAGAAAAGACCGAGAATCCAATTTACAGCTTTGCAGATGACAGTACACTTATCTCTTCGTTCACTTTGAATGCTCGGACGTAGGCTACTCAGACAAATATCCGCAGATAGCAAGAAGTCATTCAACTTAATAAAGACCTGGAAGAAATTCTATCTTGGGGTAACAGTAACCAAGTGGAATTTAACGCTACAAAAACCCAGGTGGCAGTTTTTTCGAAAAAAGTTAACGTTGCTGAACCCGACATAGTTATGTCGGGGCACTCCATTCCTCTAACATCGTCACTCAATTTGATGGGCGTTAATTTGGGAGCAAATATGTCCTGGCATGAACATGTTGCAGGCATAGTAAGGAGAGCTTCTCAAAAGTTGGGAATATTATTTCGAATCAGAAAGTTTTACACTTCACAACAACTGTTAATTCTTTACAAAGCTCAAATTCGACCAACTATAGATGACTGGTCCCATGTTTGGAGCTCCGCTCCTAAATATACACTGCATTTGTTCTGTTCAGAGAAGAGCTGTTCGTCTGATTGGAGACCCGGAACTGACCAGCGGCCTTGATTCGCTGGAACATCGAAGAACGGTTGGCGATTTGAGCCTATTCTACAAGTATTTTCATGGAAAGTGTTCGAAGGATGTGGCCCGCTTAATTACTCCCAGAGCGATGCATGTTAGAAGTACACGTCGCGCTAATACTTCACATCCGTATGAGGTTCAGCTTGTTACTCCTCGTACAACGCTTTTCAATCCCTTTGGAATAATTTGCACAGGACTGTGTTTCCCACCGAGTACAATTTGTAGCGATTCAAGAACAACGTGAATCGCTTTCTCCGCACACGTGTCGCTCCTGTAGCGCTTTAGGGACTTCCCTGTAGCACGTGTGCTAGACCCATAAAAAAAAGGAATAAGCAGTGACGATAATAGTGAATCAAGTCGGAAAAAAATTTGCCGCTAGTGCGTTCTCTTGCAATACACTGCCTAAAACATTAAATATGGAATAAAATGCAACGTCTCTCTGTCTGTCTGTCCGTTAGTGCGCTTATCACTCGAGAACTACTTATCCGATTTACCTTTTTTTTTTAATTCATGCATGTCCAGGTTATATAATTATAATAATCCATATAACACATATATATATATATATATATATATATATATATATATATATATATATATATATATATATGTCTGTCTGTCCATTAGTGTGCTTATCACTCGAGAACCACTTATCCGATTTACGTGTTTTTTTTAAACATACATATGTTCTCTTTCCAGGTTATATAATAATAATAATCTATAATCTATAATATATATAAAACGCAACGTCTCTCTGTCCTTCTGTCCATTAGTGCACTTAGCACTCAAGAACCACTGATCCGATATACGTGTTTTTTTTATAAAATGCAGGCCAGGTTATAGGATATATTTTATTACGTTAGTTGACATAAGGAATAAGCAATGACGATAATAGTGAATTAAGTCCGCGCGAGCGGAGCCGCGGGCACGGCTAGTTTACTAATAATAGTATTTAATTAAAAAGTACGAATGTTTTTATTTTAATATAAGGTCGGAAGGTTATGTGTGGAGCACAACAATCGATAAATGACCGCCTCGACCCTGTTTGCAAACGTTCACTCTTTTGATGAAATTTTCAATAACATTTTGGCATAATTGCAGACTAATTTCATTAATGGTGCGTGTAATTTCTTCCTTGATCTCCCGACTGGTCTTTGGATTATTGGTATACATTTTTTCTTTCAAAAAATCCCAAAGAAAGAAGTCCAATGGCCTCAAATCACACGATCTTGGTGGCCAATTCACATCGCCGCGGCGCGGGATAGCACGACCGTGAATCTTCGTCTGTAATAACTGCATTGTTTCGTCCGCAGTGTGGCAGGTTGTGCCATCTTGTTGAAAGAATATGTCTTCCAGGTCCATGCCGTTCAATAATTCTATAAAAAGTTGGTTATCATGTCACGATCATAGAGATATTAGAATAGAGGAGGTCAGTTCTCGAGAAAGAAATAATAAGAGTCAATCTATCTCTCTTACTCGCCGCAAGCCCATATCACTCTCGCACGGATACGCACTCTAACTTAATGTTGTGAGCGTGCGTACACATGCGAGAGTGTTGTGGGTGTGCGCCAACTAAGAGAGACAGAATGACTCATATTATTTCCTTCTCTTTTTAACGACTATACGCTTTCACTTACAGCAGGCTATATACTTTCTCTCCTCTATTCTAATACAGTAGAACCCCGATTAACCGAGTCGCGATTATCCGAGCTCCAGATTAACCGAGCCAATCTAAGAACCGGATTATTCGAGGTACGCGCGTCTATGCTGCGTATTAGCCGAGCTTCTAAAATATGTATGTACATATTTCCATTTAAAATCGTCGGGGCCTTCGGGGAATCCCCCTGGCCCGTGTGAGGGGTTCCCCTATTTATATTTTTGGACTCTTTCAGCATGTAAATTTGCGTGAATGCAGTGCGTTATAGCGTTTACTACGGAGAAGTACGAGTATACTCACATAATTTATTTGGTTGGAGATCTGGTAGTTAAGTGTAATTAATACGAACTGCTTTGTTTGAATTTTTATTTGTCGTATTATAATGGAGCAAAACAAGCGTAAAAGAATCGTTGTTCCTATTGAAGAAAAATTAAAAGCCATCAGAAGAATTGAAGCAGGAGAGACAATTAAAGTTGTTGCACGAGATTATGGAGTAGGTGAGGTAACAGTTGGAGATTGGAAAAGAAACCGCACAAAAATAGAAGAGTGGTGTATAAATCAAGCCTCCTCGCCCTCGGGAAGAAAATCAATGAAAACCGGCGACTATGAAAAGGGTAACGAAACTTTATTCATGTGGTTTAACCAACAGAGATCAAGAGGTGTGCCTCTGTCAGGTCCAATTTTACAACAGAAAGCAATAATGATTAGTAGGCAATTCCCAGAGAAAAACCTGGAAAAAACGGTACGGTGTATGACAACTGACTGTATGTGGTGAAAAACTTTCTGCTGATGTGTCTTCAACTGAGAAGTTTAAGCAGTGGATACACATGTGATCAAATTTACAACTGTGACGAAACTGGTCTGAATTATAAAATGCTTCCATCAAAAACATTGGCATCTCGACAGGAAAAATCAGCTCCTGGGCACAAACGAAGTACGAAAAGATTAACTATAATGGTATGTTCCAATGCATCTGACAAGCACAAAATCCCACTGATGGTGATTGGCAAGTCTGCACGTCCAAGAGCTTTAAAAGACATCTCACCCAAAGCCCTACCAGTCTATTACAAAAGTCAGAAGAGCGCATGGATGGATGCGACCTTATTTAATAACTGGTTTGAAGAAGAGTTCGTGCCATCGGTGACTAAATTTTTGAACAGAAACCGTCTTCCTATTAAAGCAATTTTGTTAATGGATAATGCCCCCTCTCACCCTGGAGAAGGACTTCATGTGAGCGAAATTGTTGTAAAATTTTTTCCTCCAAATGTAACCAGCATAATGCAACCAATGGATCAAGGCATCCTCGAAAACAATAAAAAAAAATATAGGCGTTTATATCTTGAACATCTGAATACACAGAAAAGGAAGATATTATCAATGCAATGAGAAAGGTTACACTGAAAAATGTTATTTACTGGGTAAGTCAAGCTTGGGATTCTGTACGTACTACCACTATTCAAAAATCTTGGTCAAAAGTTATTGATTTTGAGGACTATAATGACAGTGAAGATGATACTCCATTAAATGAACAAGCTTTGAAATTGAGAACCCATCGAGAAATGTCCTGTTCAAATTTTGACATCGAGATAGAAGAAAAAGAAAAAAGTTTATTTGAATTAATGCAAAAATTAAAAGGTTGCGATAATGTGACCAGAGAAGATGTTGTTGAATGGATTACAGCAGATGATTTAGAAGATGAAATGAGTATTGAAGAAATAACGAATGCCTTTCAGGAAACCGAAAAATCAGATGACGATGACGATGACGAAGAGGCGGTGGATGAACAGTCTCCCACTAAGATCTCTCATCAAGAAGGTTTTGTTTCTCTGGAAAAAGCTTTGAGGTATATCGAACAACAACCAGAGGCAACCCCAGCGGATTTGCTTCTTCTTAATAGTTGGAGAAACATTGCAGCGAGAAAAAGAAGATGCAATATGAAATAGAAGCGCATAGATACCTATTTCACTGTTTTATAATGTATGTACCTATTTATATTTTAAAAACGTTAATACATCGGTTTAAAGTATCATTTTTTTAATGAATAAAAAACAAATCCGGATTATCCGAGTGTTCAGTTATCCGAGGAGGGCGCCCCCCCCCACGTTACCTCGGATAACCGGGGTTCTACTGTATCTCTATGGCCACGATAAGGAACACCATTGACAGTAACCGCATTTCTACCAGCATTCTCGAAAAAGTACGGCTCAATCATTCCTCCAATCCAAAATCCGCACCAAATAGTGACTCGTGGTGGATGCATGGGAAGCTGTTGGATCCCTTCTGAATTTCGGTCCCCCAAATTCGACAGTTTTGTTTATTTACGTAACCAATAAGTTGGAAATGCGCCTCATCGCTGAAGATGATTTTCTTCGAAAAATCACCCTCGATTTGTTGATGCTCCAATATTTAATTGGCGAATGTACGACGCTGCGCATGATCTGCTGGCTGCAGTTCTTATGTCAACTGGATCTAAGCGTGCAAATACAGAGCATCTTGAAATGTTCAATTGCTGAGCACTATAGCGAATCGAGGTGGAAGGACTTTTGTCAACACTCGCACTCACTGCGGCTATATTTTCATTCGATCGGCCGGTACGAGGACGGCCACTGCTTTTCGCGCTCAGAATTGAACCACTAACCTAAATTTTTTGATTAACTACACCACAGTGTTGCGAGATGGTGCGTTATGATGACCAAAACACGTGCAGACTTTTCGAACTGTCTCTGCAAAATTTTCACCATTTTTGTAGTGAATTTTCACAATTCCTATGCGTTGCTCGACCGTATAATTCTCCATGACTAAACCTCAATACTTCCTGATGCCAGTTTTCAAAGATTAGTACTCTACGTTCGCCACAAAAAAAATGGCGCGCAATTTAAACTCTTGAACAAAATGAGATATTGATTTTCGTATTGAATTTTGTACACATAAAATACTTGCAATAAAAATGAAACATATAGATGAAGGGATAAATGTAGATGGGAATGGTAGGGATAATGAACAATTTTTTACCATACATATTTACAGTCAAACATATAAAGAGTTAAGGTTGTGGAGGGAGAGTGTAAAAGGATATATTGTATTATACGTCATTTTCAGGATTCTTGAACTCGAGTAATCAGAAAATTGTGATATTTCACAAGTATGTAAGATGCTAATGAGGTAAGGGGGGGAAGAGATGTTACTTCGTATAGATCGTGCTCTTTACCTCTATTTTAGAATTCTTAGTCTGGAGGAATCTGAAAATTGTTACTTTCTCATTATTTTCAACTTTGACTGAACCTGTATGTAGTTTGAACTGTCAAGTTTCAGTTGCAAGTACTTCTGAAGCCCTTGGCTCAACTTTTCTTGTGGTTAATATACCTAACGTACGTATGATTTAAGTTATAACATTACTGTTTACCAAATGTGAGTTAACTGGCGTTATGTAGTTGACAATTTCGACAATAAAAAGATGCAACAGCTGGCGCTACTATTTCTCTTTATTTTCATAAAGTCGATTTCTATTAAGACAAAGGATATAATGCATTTTTGTTCATTCTTAACATAATAGTTTTTCTTTTAAAACTTTTTTATTGGTAAAACGCCCTTATGTAGCATATATTTCTACTAATAATTATAACCCAACTAGATAATTATTTTCAAAGTAAAATAGTTGCTGGTTCCACTATTTCTAATATTATATATATTATAAAAACCGTTAAATAATTGGCATATCGCCTAGGCAAGTGATGTTGCAAAAATGACGATCTGTGATGTATTCGCGTCTAAATATGAACATCGGGCTTCAAATATAAAAAAAAATTGAGTTAATATTTTTTGTAGGTAACGTCGCAGGAATATATAGGATAAATGAGGTTTATAATTTAAAAAAAAAATTAAACTGTTTAGGCTGCTAAGAAAATGATTATATTTTGACTGTAAAAATTATCTATATGGCTACGTTACCTTATAAAAATGTCCCACGTCACACATCATTTTTATATATTTGTTGTCCTTGTAATGAAATTGTTCCGAGGTGATGATTGCAATTGACTTTAGATAAACATGTTTTTGAATATTTTAAAATAAAATGTACTAGTAATAATGAAGAGATGTAAATACAATGTTCATATACGTATTATGAACGATTTTACTTCAGTCGTCAAAGAAATTATTGTATCAGTGAAAAAATCACCGTTCGAGATTTTTGCACTTCTTTACGTTTCAGGGCCACTAGAATAAACATAGTTTCTATTTTCTATAGTCAGTCGGTTTGTCTCTTGGGGTCTTACTACGATATTTCCTAGACAAAATGATTACTGAAAGCAGTGTGACTAGTGGTTGTTTGGCAAGGTCTTCTGACCTTGTTTGGGTATCAGCTGAACTGTAGTGCATTTCTGACTGAAACGCAAAAACGAAAATTTCCTTTTCGGGAGGAAAGGCTGAAAAGTCTACAGAAAACAGGTGTAAGTTCGCTCGCGCATTTTTTGTGTACTATGGCAGGTATTCCGTCAGCTCCTGGTATTTAGCTTCGTTAAAATGCGTTTTATGATCTTGACTGCACTATGAGTGTTGGTGGTGCTTTTTCTTGGAAATCGGTACTAGAATGTCAAGCAAAGAGTTTACCCAACAAGTTGGCTTTCCCAAGAGATGTTGTTACAATAGTATTATCTAACCGTGTGAGTGGGGGTATCGTGGATTTAGTGAAATTTTGACTAATGGCTGTAGCGACTAACCAAAAGGACCTGAAATTGTTGGGGTAAGCAGAAAGTTCGTTTTTAATTCTTTGAGTGTGTGTCTCCCTGGCTTCGTTAATAATTTCTTTGCGTCTATTCCGGGTACTAACAAAGATGTTACGATTTATGACGTCAGGATTTTCACGCCCTTGCCGGTAGGCAAAATGTTTAGAAGCAACAACTTCTTTGCATTATGGAAGGGCATTTCTTCGAAATAGCTTATATGAAGCTGTAATGACATCGGAATCCTTCTTAGCGCAGTGAGATGGGTCCAAGTAGATCCGACGATTTGAAAATATTCCAATATTCCACAGATTTGGTGCGCCCAGTTTTACGCGGTTTAGGCGCCTCTCTGTCACTAGTCAATAGGATACTCGATGTTGAAAGTAGTTTATGGTTGGAGGAATCTAGCGGCAGATTTACGGTGACAGTGCAAGTCTCTGAATTGGTGGTTCAAAAAACAGGTCAAGAAGACTGGCCAACTCTCTGTCTCGATCAGGAATTCGTGTTGGTTCATCGAGCTGAATAATTATTATAAACGTAATTGTTATATTTGAATTACTATAAAATTAATTGAATTGCTATAAAGGTAATTTAAGTGTTATGCGAAACAATTGAATTACTATATAGAATTAATCGAATTATCACGAAAGTGACTGATTTACTTTATTTTTTTACACACCTTTATGGTATCGCCGTAATTAACATAATATGGAGCAGGAAAAACTTGTAGATGGGAGCGATTGCAATGGTTGAATAGTCTTGTAATCTTTACTTTTTGGGATAAACGTTATACTAGTTCTGTTTAAAAAACATCCTATTTTAATCGATATAAAGATTGCCAAGACTTCATTGTTGTTATTCAGGAAACCGTAATTATTTTTTTAGTGTTCCGTACGGAACATTTACAAGATCACTTCGGCGTCCGTCCGTCCGTCACACCCGATTTTCTCCAAAACTATTATTTGACACAGAAAGTTGAAATTTGGCACTAATATAGGAATTGATGCCCTCATTAGAGCTGTGTAGTTTCGAATGTTATATTTTGCCTTAAGAAGTTAATTTTGGGGGTGAAACCGGAAGTAATTTTTTTTTTCCAAGTCAAATGAAAGCTTGTAAAAAGTCGAGAGTTCAAAAATATATAATTATATATATTTTTGAACTCTATATTTGAATATAAGTATTAGTAATACTTGCGCACAATTCTCTTTGTATTATTTTTAAGAAAGTGCGAAAAAAATCGCTTTCCTTCCCCTTATCTTGAAAAGTACTGATCAAAAAATTTTGAAAAAATTTTGGAATATTTTCTACAGGGTGTAGAATGAACGAAAATTATCACAAGTACATTACCTTCCATAATTTATTTTATATATTTTATTTATTTATTTACGGGACAGGCCCATTAACTCATAAAGACAAAATACAAAGTTTACATCTATAAATAACTAAAACATCTAAAAACTACTTAAAACTAAAGGCTAAAACAAAGAAATTCAGAAAAGAACCCCGATCTGCCTCTTAAAAAGAGACAAGGAACTGAAGAATAAGTCCAGTGATGGGCAGTTATTTACAATGCCCATAGATCTTGTCATAAAGGTATTAGCTCCGTAGGTTGTCTTATGTTAAGGTTTGAAGGACAACGTAGATCTAATATGTCTAGAGGGTGCATACAAATTAATCTGAGATAAAAGTTCTGGACAATTTACAATGGAATTTAAAATTTTAAAGAACATTACAAGATCGCGCCCGACCGATTGGCGCAGTGGGTTAAGGCGTTAGCCTTGCCTGCTGTTGTTTGAGAGGTCAGCGGTTCGATTCCGTGTGAGGGCTGGGTGTTTGTGATTTGTCCCTTGTGTGAATGTGTAAATTTGTGTGTCTAAAAACAAAGAGAGATGCTGGCTAATTGGTATACGCCAAGTCATAAAACACATGTAAAAAAAAATTACAAGATCGCGTTGAACTCTCCGGTTAAACAGGGTATTCAAGTTTAATATAGATGTCAGTTTTGAATAACTAAAAGAATCATTGTTGAAGAATTTAAAATTAATATGACGTAGAAATTTACTCTGAACAAGCTCCTAGTATGGCAAGCAAAAGGTGGGTTCCACACACACGAGCAATATTCCAAGAGAGGCCTAACCAACAAGCAGTACAGCATTTTTATAGACGTAATGGATGAAAATTCTGATGAGCAACGCCTAATGAACCCAAGCATCCTCAGAGACTTAGACGTTAATTCGGTTATATGAGGAATAAAACTCAGTGCCGAATCAAACTTAACCCCCAGATCCCTAACTTTAACCACGGACACGAGGGAAGTCCCATTTATGCTGTAATCAAAAAACAATGGATTGCGCGATCTCGAGAAAGACATAGAGAAGCATTTAGAAGTAATTAAAACCATACCGTTTAACTGGCACCAGGCACTAAGTCTATCCAAATCATCCTGCAATCCCACATAATCCTCAATCGATCCAACCGCCGTATACAACTTCAAATCATCAGCAAAGAGCAAGAACCTGGGAGACCGAAAGCAGTCGGCCACATCATTCAAAAACAGATTCAACAGCAGAGGCCCCAAATGAGAGCCTTGAGGCACTCCCGAGGGCACAGTAATGTTGACAAACTTAAAATTATTAGCTCAAACCACCCGAACTCTGCCACACAAATAACTCCTAATCCAGCCCAACAGTGGCCCCGATATCCTACGGTTATTAAGCTTCTTAAGAAGAACACCATGGTTGACCCTATCAAAGGTCTTAGAGAAATCGGTATAGATGGAATGTACCTCAGATCCACTCTCCAAGGTCCTCGACAGGTAGTCCGTATACGAAATCAAGTTCAACTCAGCAGACTTGCCTCTCTGAAAACCAAACTCTTCATCTATTATAGATGATCCCAAGTTAGATGCCAATACTTTAGTTACTAGGTTTTCAAATAATTTAGGAACAGTACTCAAAATATTTACTGGTATATAGTTTGCGATATCAGCCCTGTCCCCTGACTTGAATACCGGGGTAACAAAACTGGTCTTCCAATACTCAAGAAAGTAACCCTCCTCCATTAACCCGTTAAACAACATGCATAATGGTCGCGATAATACGATATATATACTACAGTAGAACCCCGATTAACCGAGTCGCCATTATCCGAGCTCCGGATTAACCGAGCTCCGGATTAACCGAGCCAATCTAAGAACCTGATTATCCGAGGTACGCGCGTCTACCGAGCTTCTAAAATATGTATGTACATATTTCCATTTAAAATCGTCGGGGCCTTCGGGGAATCCCCCTGGCCCGTGTGAGGGGTTCCCCTATTTATATTTTTGGACTCTTTCAGAATGTAAATTTGCTTGAATGCAGTGCGTTATAACGTTTACTACGGAGAAGTACGAGTATACTCACATAATTTATTTGGTTGGAGTTCTGGTAGTTAAGTGTAATTAATGCGAACTGCTTTGTTTGAATTTTTGTTTGTCATATTATAATGAAGCAAAACAAGCGTAAAAGAATCGTCGTTCCTATTAAAGAAAAATTTAAAGGCATCAGAAGAATTGAAGCAGGAGAGACAATTAAAGTTGTTGCACGAGATTATGGAGTAGGTAAGGTAACAGTTGAAGATTGGAAAAGAAACCGCTCAAAAATAGAACAGTGGTGTATAAATCAAGCCCCCTCGTCCTCAGGAAGAAAATCAATGAAAACCGGCAACTATGAAAAGGTTAACGAATTCTTGTGGTTTAACCAACAGAAATCAAAATGTGTGCCTCTGTCTGGTCCAATTTTACAACAGAAAGCAATAATGATTAGTAGGCAATTCCCAGAGATAGATCAGTTTACCGCCAGTTCTGGATGGCTTGACCGCTGGAAAAAAACGGTACGGTGTACTACAACTGACTGTATATGGTGAAAAATTTTCTGCTGATGTGTCATCAATTGAGAAGTTTAAGCAGAACTTTAAAAAGCAAATCGAAGATTGTAGATACACATGTGATTAAATTTACAACTGTGACGAAACTGGTCTGAATTATAAAATGCTTCCATCAAAAACATTGGCATCTCGACAGGAAAAATCAGCTCCTGGGCACAAACGAAGTAAGGAAAGATTAACTATAATGGTATGTTCCAATGCATCTGGCAAGCACAAAACCCCACTGTTGGTGACTGGCAAGTCTGCATGTCCAAGAGCTTTAAAAGATATCTCACCCAAAGCCCTACCAGTCTATTACAAAAGTCAGAAGAGCGCATGGATGGATGCGACCTTATTTACTAACTGGTTTGAAGAAGAGTTCGTGCCATCTGTGACTAAATTTTTGAACAGAAACCGTCTTCCTATTAAAGCAATTTGGTTAATGGATAATGCCCCCTCTCACCCTGGAGAAGGACTTCACGTGGGCGAAATTGTTTTAAAATTTTTTCCTCCAAATGTAACCAGCATAATGCAACCAATGGATCAAGGCATCCTCGAAAACATTAAAAAAAATTATAGACGTTTATATCTTGAACATCTGTTAGAATACACAGAAAAGGAGAATATTATCAATGGAATGAGAAAGGTTACACTGAAAAATGTTATTTACTGGGTAAGTCAAACTTGGGATCCTGTGCGTACTACCACTATTCAAAAATCTTGGTCAAAAGTTATTGATTTTGAGGACTATAATGACAGTGAAGATGATACTCCATTAAATGAATTAGCTTTGAAATTGAGAAGCCATGGAGAAATGTCCTGTTCAGATTTTGACAGCGAGATAGAAGAAAAAGAAAAACATTTATTTGAATTAATGCAAAAATTAAGAAGGTTGCGAAAATGTGACAAGAGAAGATGTTGTTGAATGGATTACAGCAGATGATTTAGAAGAAGAAATGAGTATTGAAGAAATAACGAATGCCTTTCATGAAACCGAAAAATCAGATGACGATGACGAAGCAGCGGTGGATGAACAGTCTCCTACTAAGATCTCTCATCAAGAAGGTTTTGCTTCTTTGGAAAAAGCTTTGAGGTATATCGAACAACAACCAGAGGCAACCCCAGCGGATTTGCTTCTTCTTAATAGATGGAGAAACATTGCAGCGAGAAAAAGAAGATGCAATATGAAACAGAAGCGCATAGATACCTATTTCACTGTTTCATAATGTATGTACCTATTTATATGTTAAAAACGTTAATACATCGGTTTAAATTATTGGTGTTTATTTTTTGAATGAATAAAAAACAAATCCGGATTATCCGAGTTTTCAGTTATCCGAGGAGGGTGCCCCCCACGTTACCTCGGATAACCTGGGTTCTACTGTATATAAAAAAAAAACAAAAAATTCAGTTTTCACTAAAGATCGAAAAAAAACTTGGGATGTGTTTTGTGAAGTCACTCATCATTTTATACTTCCATAACAATTTTTTTTATTTTAAAAACAATCAACGTAGAACACTAAATGCGCAAGTCCAACTTGCACTTGACCGGTTATTTAATATCTTTTGTTGTTTTTTCGAAATGAATTTCTGTATGTGACGCAACCTGTATATACGAATATCAATTTCTACTCTAATCTAAATTTAAACGCAGAATCACTACCTCGTTTTTACGTTTTACACATATGTTATATATTTTACAATTTGTATTCTTAGGTGCGTATATACATAGTTGCTAGCCAAATATTTTACAAAATCCCTAGCCTATCCCACACCATGATTGTTTTAAATGCAACTTCATGATTTTAAAGAAGACAATTCACATTCTGACTTCGTTTTTTAGATGCAATTGCTCCTCCTTGCATGCAAAATATGCACGTGACCAAAAAGAACCTAAATATACAAGTAGAAATGAAAAAGTAATTGAAGAATGAACTCTGCAGTGGCAGAATAACCACTTCCTTGTAGATCGAGAGAACATTCGTTGGTTAATGTTTGTTTTAACTTAGTAGTTTTATTTAACATTACAGTCAATCACGAACTCTGCAACTCTCAACTACATAAAAAGTGCCGCTCTTTTTTTATGGCAATTTTAGGTAAACCAACAGGTGTTTTAACAAATTTTAAATATTTCTTATTCCTCTATGCAATGGAAACACCAAAGGTTTGAAATGATCCTAAAAATGGTATTTGTAATTTATATGATTTTGTTTTAATAGACGTCACGTTTAGCCCATTTCACTTAAAAAATAACCGTTGAACTTGCGCAATTAGTGTTCCGTACGTTGATTGCTTCTAAAATTAAAAAAATTGTAACGAAGGTATAAATGATCAGTGACTTTAGAAACACCGATCTTTAATAAAAACTGATGACTTTGAAATTTTTGGTTTTTTTTTATATACCAGATAAATTATAAAGGTAATGCAGTCGTGATAATTTTTGTTCAATCTACACTATATATATATATATATATATATATATATATATATATATATATATATATATATATATATATATATATATATATACAGTGCCACCTCGATAATCCTGATCTCCATTAAACCAGATTCTTTAATAATCCGGAAAACATTTCTATTGCATTGTGTACTTTATAATCCGGATTTGATAGTACTAGGTAATCCAGACCTGCGTTTTTAGACATCTACTTAATTTAAACTACATCGGAAAACTGAAATCGATAGTAAGGGGATTCCCCTAACTTCCAGTCTAATACATCTAGGATTCACACAAACTGTAGGTGCCTTTGATTTGCCTACAACGTATCGCGTATAAGGTTAATGGACTTTGTAGTTGTTGTTTATTGTCACAAGTACAACATACCTACGTTCTATTTTACTTTATGTGGTTCATATAAGTATGTAAACGTTTTTTTTACGTATATATACCTATATATTAAAATGCCTTCTAAAAGAAAACATATTACACTAACAATAAAACAAAAGTCCGATATATTAGAAATACTAGTTCCTGGTGAAAGTGGAAAAGTGTTGGCAAATGAATACGGAGTAGGAACATCTACAATTTCGGATATAAAAAAGAAGCAAGGGAAAATCAAAAGATATGTATATATGATTTATTTTAAAGATAATTTTGGACACTCACTATAGACGTGTAACTTCTTTTAGATTTATTTCCAAATGTGATTCCGGTCCTGGCGTCAGAAAAACCTTACGAAAAGCTGAATATTCAGAAATGGAAACTTATTTGTATACAGGGTTTTGTACGCAACGATCAAGGCACGTCCCAATTTCCTACGAAATTTTATCAGGCAAAGCAAAACAGTTTTACACTGAAACCTACGGGAATGATAATTTTAGAGCTAACAGAGGCTGGATTTCTAACTTCAGAAAAAGACACGGTCTGCGTGCTTTAAAAGTTTGTGGCGAAAAACTGTCAAATGATGAAAGTGCCGTCGATCCTTTCCTAACTTTATTCGTAGATAAGATAAAAGAATTAAACCTTGGACCTACTCAAATATACAATGCAGATGAATCAGCTCTGTATTGGAAAATGTTGCCTGAAAAAACGCTGGTTCGTTCTCAGGAAAAGACCGCACCAGGTCAAAAAACAAACAAAGAACGCGTTCTAGCATGTTGCAATGCTGATGGATCACAAAAATTAAAGTTGTTAGTGATAGAAAAGGCAAAAAATCCGAGGGCTTTTAAAAATGTGAACATACCTGTTGAGTACAAATCATCTGCCAATGCATAGATGACTACAGCAATTTTCTTAGACTGGTTTCATCATTCTTTTATTCGTCAAGTCAAAAGTCATTTAAGAAGTCTCAACTTACCTGAAAGAGCTCTACTAATCGTTGATAACGCTTTGAGCCATGGAACTATAGAAGAGCTGACTAGTGAGGATGGACAGTTTACAACATTATTTCTTCCACCAAATTGTACTGCACTTTTGCAGCCTATGGATCAGAATGGAATCAAACTGACAAAATTATTTTATCGGAAAAGTCTTTTAGCCCATATTAATCAAGAGAACCTTGTTAGGTTATTAAAAAGCATTAACCTAAAAGATGCTGTATGTCTACTATGCAATTCATGGAAAAAAATCTCCCCTGAAGTCTTGAAAAAGTGCTGACACCAAATTATGGCTTATGTGGCAAATACTAACCCAGACACTGAATATGATGCTGAAGATCTGATTCCTCTGAGTGAATTGCGGCACAATTTGCTTTCCACGAATAAAGAAATGAAAGGTAAAGCCTGAAATTTTTATTTTAGTATTTTTTTGGTTAATTCGTAAATATTTAACAGATGTTTCAGATATGCTGAATGTTCTCAGTGAGCAGAATCTCACGAACGTGGAAATATGTAATTGGCTTGAAAATGATGAAGATTTGTTACCACTGGAAGACATAGATGATACAGATGAACAACACGAGAGTGATAATGAAGGTTCAGAGTTAAATACTAATACAAACCAGATTGTTAAGAACACTGTGAAGAATTATGAGGCAGTTAAAAGTTTCAATGTGTGCATGAGATGGGCAGAAGAAAATGATATCCCTCTAAGTGATGTTCTTGTACTTCAAAGATTAAAAAAAATTGCTTTTATGAGGGACCAGAGAAGCAAACAAAAATTACAAATTTTTTTACAAAATAAGGTAAAACTTGATAAGATATGCTTCTATTTTAAATATTATTCTATGTATGTACTATTTTTTAGTTGTTTCGTATTAAATGATTCGTTTTTTAATATAAATAATGTCTTGCTCCAGTAATTCGAATTATTTACTAATTCGGATCACCGCGGTTTTAATTAGTCCGGATTATCGAGATCGCACTGTATATATATATATATATATATATATATATATATATATATATATATATATATATATATATATATATATAACATATAATTAATTATAATGTAGTTAAGTTGAACACATTTTAATCGACCCGGGTAAATACTCTACAAAACTGAGACATTGAACTTTGCTGCACATAAGATATTCCTAAACAGTACTATTTATGAAACATATATGATTAGACTGTAAATGAAAAGAAGTAAGGAAAATGTGTAGGAAATTAGTTTTAATCTGTTTAGAGAGATTAGTAAGATATTAAAAAAAAAAAATGAGAAATTTTTCAACTAGAAAACTCTCCCTGATAATGACATCTTCAATTTTTCTTTCTGAGAGAATAAAAAAGCAAGAGGCTCTACTTATAGGAGGAGCGGTAGGCGCTTTTTTATTAAATTCATAGGAAGAGGAGGAAAAAATATGTCCTCGCAGTTAGTACTTATTTTGGGTCCTAACGAGACAAATTATTTATGTACGTATGTACGTAGTAAAGAATTATTTGCGCTTAATTTATTCTATATGGTTTGACAAGCAGCTATTTGGTCCTAAAAAATGCATCTTCATCTGTGCAGTCCATTGTCGGACATAAGCTTCCCCTAAGTACGTTCATCTTCTTCGGTTTTAGGCCATGTTTATTCAGTTGTATTCCACTAGTCTTTCGATGTCGTCAGACCATCGGGTTTGCGGGCATCCTCTACTTCTTTTCTCATTCCAGGGCCTTCAGTTGATTACTTTATGGGTCCATCGATTATCAGAGAGTCTTGCGATATGACCCGTGCATCTCCATTTCAACCTGCTTACCCTCTCAGCTACATCAGTTATCTTGGACCTTCCTCGAAATTCCTCATTAGTCAGCTTATCCCTCAACGATATTCCCAGCATCCTCCTTTCCATCGTTCGTTAAGCTACTTATAGGCGATTTATAACTTCTTGATTCAAAGCCTACGTTTCCATTCCGTATCTCAATACTAGCAACACGCATTGATCAAATGTGTTCGCTTTTAGTATATTTGGGACATTGGAAAGTAAGTCATTCCGCAATCTGCCAAACGCCGACATAGCCAGTGATATTCTTTTTAATAAATCCGCTTTCAAATTTTCTTTGGATATTACTGTTTTTTATCCAAGTCATACGTATGAATCCGTTCTTGTGATTTTCGTGTTTTTAATGTTTACCACTGCTTCTTTATCACAGTCGTGAACATGGTTTTGGCGATGTTTATCTTCAGACCAATCTCTCTGGACTTGTAGTTAAGTTCGTTCAGCATTTCTTCTAATTCTTCTTTGTTGTTAGATATAAGCAGAATATCATCCGCGAATCGCAAATGATTGAGTCATTCTCCTCCTGTATTTACACCCTTACTTGTCCATGGAAGGTGTTTGAAAAGATCTTCTAGCGCCAACGTAAACAATTTCGGCAAGATTAGTATCTTCCAATACTGCGAGTATCTGCTGTCAGTTCTACAGTTACTTAGACTATTATGTTTTGTATGTTTTGTTTCAAAACATAAAATTACAGCCTTTAAATTTCAAATTTTTAGTTAATGACCACATATATCCATGAGTTATTGACCAAGAAATGTTATGGTTCATATTAGAATTTTTTGTTAGATCTACATCGGTTGCGGGGAGTTTTTCATCTCCTTAATAAAATGAAAAAATCACCGTCCAAGCTGTTTGCATTTTTTTACGTCACGGAGTCCTAGTTTACAGAAAACATAGTTTCTACTTTACATCAGTCTGTCGGTTTATTTGCCTATTTGTCTATCTCCTTGTTTGTTTGCCTATTGGTCTATCTATCTGTTTGTATAGTTTAATTAATTTTACGATTATTATCTGAAAAAAAAAAGAAAGAATCTGACGGTACAAATCCTGTGGCTCCGACCCACACAGGCTGTTACGCGGTGTAGTCCGAAAATGATGACCCAAGGACAACTGCCGTCTGCATCTTCATTGTTAATGAATCAGCCGAGGCACAGCAAGCCCGTATCTTCTTAAGGTTCTTCAGGAATGTGTTCTTACTGCCTCCTAAAACTCTGATGACTAGGACCACCATTGCTACTGAATGTCGAGGGAACAAAGCGCGTTCCTAGTTGAAATCTTTGTACATAGAATTTTTTTCCTGCTCTTTGATTGCTATATTTGTTTCTGCAGAGGGAACAAAGCGCATTATTATTATTCTCTCTCACATTTGGTCAATGTTATTCCATTTTTGGTTGACAGGCTTACGCTAGGTCATCACAAATGCCATTACCATTGTGTATTAAGGAATGACGATGTTACATGTTTTCACAATCACTGGCTTCTGAATGTTTTTGGGTATGTTTGTGTTGAGTTCCAATTGTAGTGTAAGTGTGGTGTAAATGTTGTTGGTGTAAGGCCCGTGGTTGATATGACAAGAGGGACGATAATGACTTTTTCTTGTTTCCATAGCCTTTGTAGTTCTGTTGCCAGATCTGTGTATTTGTTATACTATTATTAAAAATATATTTGCATTTCATATATATATATATATATATATATATATATATATATATATATATATATATATATATATATATATCTATATCTATATCTATAAAGAAAGAAAGCAAGTTGCCGTATCTAACGAAATTCTTAAATATAAAATTTGTTGGAGAACTCGGCAAAGGGCGTGATAAAAGTTCACAAAATGTTCATTAAGCCAATATTTCGGTCCTTGGTTGGGACCTTCTTCAAGTCAACAACTGAAAAGTAGAAATAGTCTACTAACTGAGAAAACTTGGGCAAAAATTAAATTACTCAAATTATTACTATTATTATGACTGTTCTCGTTTTTCTTTCTCACATTTAGTCAATGTGGTTCCATGTTTGGCTGACGGGCGCAAACCAAGTCAGCACAAACGCATTACCATTGTGTATTAAGGAATGACCTGACAATGTTACATGTTTTCAAAATCACTGACTTCTGAATGTTTTTGTGTATGTTTGTGTTGAGTCCTAATTGTACTAAGTGTGGTGTGACTGTTATTGGTGTAAGGCCTGTGACTGATATGATGAGGGGGACAATGATGACTTTTTCTTTTTTCCATAGCCTTTTTATTTCCGTTGCAAGGTCTGTGTATTTGGAATGTTTGTGTCGTTGGGGACAGCTATGTCAATCAGATAGGTGACTTTTCCTTTTTGCACTGAAAAGTAATATCGGGTCTATTGGCGGAGACTGTTTTATCTGTATGGATACCGATATCCCAGTAGAGCTTGTAATCTTCATTTTCAAGTATGGATGTTGGCGTGTATTTGTAGTAGGGATCTGTGTTTTCTATGACTCTGTATGTTGCGGCTAGTGCTTGGTGAACCACTTTGGCAGCTGAATCATGCCTGGCTGTGTACTCCGTTCCGGCCAATATTTTACATCCGCTCGTTATGTGTTCGATCGTTTCTTTCTGCTGGTGGCATTTCCTACATCTGTCCTCTGCAATAGTCGGGTCTTTGATGATATGCTTTTGGTAGTTTCTGGTTAATATGACTTTATCCTGGATGGCAAGTAAGAAGCCTTCAGTCTCAGGGAATAGCTGCCCATCCCGTAACCAGGTGTATGATTGTTTTTTATTTACGTGGTCTTGTTCTATGTGGTATCTGTGTTTTCCGTGGAGTGTTTTCTCTGACCACGTTTTCATCTTTTCCTGTTGTAATTGGGTGTGACTGTGTGTGTCTGCTGAGTGGTCTGCCCGGGCTAAGTCGAGAGGTGTGTAGTTTTTGTCTGCTTTCACTGTCGCTGTGTGGAGGCTGGTTTGCTTGCTGTGAAAGAATTTCCTAAGTGTTTGTATTTGTTTTGTGTGTAATGATCTGATGTCTATAATTCCTCTTCCTTCTGCCTTCCTCTCGATGGTAAGTCTTTCTTTGCATGCGTT
>CM032450.1:67085520-67219775 GCA_019049505.1 Pachyrhynchus sulphureomaculatus | reverse complement strand
TTTTTGCCACTAAATATCACCTCATATTGTCAGCCTTTAGACCAAGGAATAATTCAAAATTTTAAGAAGATATATACAAAATTTTTGATCAAAAGGCTACTTACGTTTGGTAAAACTGTAAACTTGGATGGGTTTGTTTCCAATTGATAGTGATGGGCCTACAGAAAGTTCAAACTTCAGTATTTCGGAAATTGTTGAGGAACTACTCAATACAGACCAAAAACTTAACTCTGATTCAGACAGTGATGTGGACGAATGTGAAGCTCCAAAATTTACTTTGTCTGGTATGAGTGAAGTTTATGCAAATTTAAGAGACATACACAACTATTTTTTGTGTAGTAACAATGGTGAAATGACTATAGATGTTTCTCGAGTCTTACTTTGATGTGAATCTGAGGTTTTGAAATCCAATTTTACTATAAACAAACAACAATTGAAACATACTTCAAAAAAACTTAATAACATGTTTAAATTTTTTAGGAAATCCATATTATGTATATATTACTATAGTGTATATACTGTACATTCAAAATATTTTTTTTTATTATAAAATCATTTTAACTTTTCAATCTGTGTGTAACTCTCTATTTAGTAAAATAAAGAAAATGTTAAAAATAGAAAAATATATGTAGGGCGCTAATCCTGGGAATAATGGCCACCTGTGTTAAACGGCCAATGTTCCTAAATTTTTTGTGGCTGCTTTTGATAGGTTTTACTGTATATTATATATATATATATATATATATATATATATATATATATATATATATATATATATATATATATATATATATCATAGCAGTTACAGTGCCAATTGACGGAGAGACAGACAGATACACAGACTGACAAACTGAGAAACATTGGAAAATATGTTTTTCGTCATCTGGAGTCCGTAATTTTTTCACAAAGACAATATTTTCCTTAGCAAGGGAAGTACAGAGGAATAAATAGAATATTATACTAATAACCAAGTTTATACTATGAAATATAAAAATAAAGATTTTATGTAAATTCAATAATAATCATTATAAACGTAAATAAGTACAATAATAAACAATAGTAGCACAATAAGCAAACAAATTAGTAAATTATTAGTAAGGAATAATAATTATTGGTTAGCAAATTCTATATAGATGAGCAAAGGATATGGAAAGGCTTGAGCATATATGCGAATAGCCAACACATATAGTAAAATTGCCAAAACAACGTTAACATTAAGGCACAGATTAATAAATCATCTCTAGATTTTTCATAGTAAACCACAACTCAGAAAATATTAAAGTTAATACTGATTCTTTACGTCAGTACCACGATACGCACTTTGAGTTTTGTTCTCTTCTCTGTCGATCCTAACTCAGCTGATGAGTCGTGATACGACGAAAAGCGTCCCGAGATGGATGGATAGATAAGAGAACAGAAAATAAATACCGAAATATGGACATCGTTGTTGTATAGTAGTTGATATTGATCACTAATACTGTTTTATTTGAACAAATATATACTGGCTAGACATGAATTTTGTATCTAAAAAAAATTTTAGTTCGTGAAATAAAATTTTGGTATATTAATAGGTGAGAAAGATGCACATTCTAAATTGAAATAACCGGCCAAGTGCAAGTCAGACTTGCGCAATTAGTGTTCCGAACGTTAATTGCCTTTAAAATTAAAATTTATGTTACGGAGGGATAAAATGATCAACGACTTCACAAAACACACTCCAAACGAGTTTTTAAGAAAGTTTTTTCCGATCTTACTGAGAACTGATGACCTTGAAATTTTTGTTTTTTTTATGTACCAGACAAATTATTAAAAGTAATGCTCTCGTGATAATTGTAATTCAATCTACACCCTGTAGAGAATATTCCAGAATTTTTTCAAAATTTTTTGATCAGTACTTTTCGAGATAAAGGGAGGGGACAGCGATTTTTCGCAATTTTTTGAAAGTGATAGAACGAAAATGTGCGCAAGTATTACATTATATACATTTTTGAATTCGTGTTTTTCCAAGCTTTACTGGACACCCCACTCGATGACCTGGTATTTTTTTTCACTTCCGATTTCGCCCCCCAAAACTAACCCCTTAAGTCAAAATTTAACTTTCAAAACTACACGGCTCTAATGAGACCATCAAGTCCCATATCAGTGCCAAATTTCAACTTTCTATGTCAAACAGTATGGAGAAAATCGGGTGAGGCAGACATTCAGACGGACAGACACCGAAGTGATCTTATAAGTGTTCCGTACGGAACACTAATTGATATTTACTTCCGGTTTCACCGAAAACACAGCACACTTTTTCATTTTAAATGAACTAACTACCCTCCATGTTAATAGTTCCGGACAAAAATAATTTCTAAAAATCAGAGATTTTCAAAATCTATTTCGATTTTTTCAGATGATTTTAGTAAAACAAAATTAATTTTTACATATTATAGTTTTAATATGTTCTCTAAATAATTAAAAATCTTATAATAGCAAGTTTAAAATTTTACAAACAGACAATTTTATTTTGTTCAAATTATTGTAATTTCTTTATTAGATAGTATCTTAAAATTGTAAAAAAGATTATTTGAAATATTTAATATAATTTTTTTAAAAAATACTGATTTTTGAAATGTCATTATCTCAAAACTATAGAAATTACAAATATTACAAATAGGGAATGCTACATAGATTTGAATTTCCCGTGGAATTTAAAAATTCAATAATGTACAGGGTATTCTATTATAAATAAATAATTGTACCACATTTCAATTCTATCTAGGATCTGCATCTCCTTAAATCCTTATATTTACTAGGTTTCTATGGTATAGGTATATAGGTATATAGGTATATATATATATATATATATATATATATATATATATATATATATATATATATATATATATATATATATATATATATATATATATATATATATATATATATATATATATATATATATATAGGCCAAGGGGGCATAGATAAAAGATACTGCCATACTACCTTTTTTTAATAAGTACTGTATCAAAATGTCCTAGTTGTCATATTTCGTTCAACAAATTAAAAAGTGTCTTTTTTAAGCAAGGCAAAAATATTTTTTGAACTGTGGCTAGGATGAACCATCTAGGCGAGCTTGAATCTATGATAGATAAAGAAGTAAAATCCATATATATAATAACCAATGTCTTGCTAATGCCACAACGCAGCTTTCACCCAGCATGTGTGGTTAGACCTCTTGGGTCTGCGCATTTTGCAAATATCCTACTTTATGTCAACAGCTGACAGAACCGGTTTTAGATTATTATACTACCTGTTGTGTTATTATTTGTTGATATACAGATATCCGAAAGGGAACATTTTCTTCATTTTGACTGCTTGTCTAAGTAGCGTAAGTAAAGGAAGAATAAGTCACATTTTGGTGTTGTTGGACGTTAAGAATTAGTCGGCAAAAATTGCTAGAATGCAAATAATGCCGGTTCTCTTTAATGTTGCAGCGCGGCTACCTCTCTAGGATGCAATCACCAACTCACGGACTTTCACGGTACTGCGCAAACACTAAGTCACATAATAGGATTATTTTCGGATCTGCAGGCTCATTGGCATTAGCAACACATTGGTTTTATACATGTGGAAAATCTAGTGTACGATGGTGCATAAGATGAGACGGAAGAAGTAATACCGTGAAACAAGATATCTTATGCTTGGTCTCTTCACATTTCGAGAAATGCTAAAAATAGTTAATCTTTGCAATTTAAAATTTTATTATAAGTCGGGGTGTCGTCGTCTGTAGCCTGCTTGATTCCTCTCAAGGCAGGACGTGCACTGCATCGTGCAATCTTCCTTGAATAATTCTTTTATATAGACAACTTCATCCCTTTGGAATGAACTGCTCGGGGTTGTTTCCTGCTAAGCACCACCTCTAGCAATTCAAAAGCAACGTGAACGCATATGGTGTGTACATAAAAATGTAAACGACGTGAAATAGATGCAACACAGTTTTAATGCTTTTTTTTCTCCTACTTGATTCTCCACCCATCTTGTCCTTCATAGTATGTCTCTACGGGCCTCTGTCCGAGACACACAGTTCGTCTCCCCTCCGACCACCAGGCACGTGAGTTTGTTCACTTGTATTTATTTACAACAAATGGGTTTCAATTACATAATAATACGTTAATCTGAGAGAAATATAAGTTTAGGTAGTTCTAATAGGTGACAATCGAGATGATGGTTTTTTACACAGTCTCCTGTCATCTCAATTAATTTACGATATGACGAAAATTGATAAACAGACTTAACTGTAGCTTAGTTTTAGAAAAAGCATACACACCACACCCAGCAGCTGGTTGGAATTGAACCGATGACTTTCCAGTTACTGAGCAGGGTATTAATCCACCGAGTCGCCCACGCCGGCTCTACACGAAAGTAAACAATAAAAATTGTGGTGGTTGTAACAAAAATAATGAAGAGACAAAGCACACAAAGTATTGTCCGATCTCACGGCATCACTAAAGATAGAGATATAATATGAGACAGAAACAGAGCAGTCATTAACATCAATCAAACATGTCAACATCGAGTTTAGCGGTCAGACCTTTCGAAAGACCAAGTAGCGAAATTTTATTTATTACATTTGTTTTTAGTTCAGGTTATTCCAGTTAGTTTAGAAAACCGGCAATTTCTTTCTAAGAATGGAAAAATAATATATTAACGGAATTATCTGAGTTTATTCCACTGCCAAATCAAACCTAAAAGTTGTTACTTTAATGAAAGTATAATCGTCGTTGTCATTTTTAATTGCTTCCTGATAGTTTTCATAAAATTGCAATTTGGATTTATTATATAAAACGGTTTGCATTTATATAAATAAATAAAAAGTCACATGACGTCGCAGCATTATAAGAACCATCAGCAAACAAAAGTGATTCATGTGCAGTGATATCCCTGATATCATTGCTAAAAAGTGTACACAATAGAAGCCTCAAACTGGAACCTGAAGGCTCTTCTACAGAGCTAAAAATCTCTATAACTAACAAATTGTTTCCTAAAAGTACGGTATATTTTAAAAACCATTACCATTAAGTTTCCAAATCTAAAGCAACAGTCCCTTTAGATTTACCAGATGATCAAATGCCTTCGAGAAGTCCGTGCACATTACATCCATCTGAACCAAATTTGTCAGTTGTGCGTGTGACTAATAAAATGAGTGATTTGAACAAGGCTAGTAACTGCTGCTCATTGTGTAATGAAACCATATTGGTCAGTACAAATAAGACGATGACGAGAAAAGATGCGATTATACACTACATACGATGTGGTTTTTACCCAGCACAATCTGCAGTGATTTAAGATCAATGTAAATAGCTTTTTATGCACATGCGCAGCTTTTGTAGTAAATTAAGGTTCTCGTTGCAGCGCGTGTACTGCGCCAAAAAAAATGTTGGAAATAACTGCGAGAGACTCTTGGTGACGGTTTGTCCTTTTGTGAATATTGGTCACATAAAGCCTTCGTGTATTGTTTATCAAGTGCCATGAATCTTAGTGAACTATTTTAGTATTACATTAATTAGAGAATTGAGTTAAGCTGACTTGTCTGCCCACTTTATTAAATATGCATACATGGAAGGTAATAAAATGACAACGACAATATATTCATACTTTTATAAATAACCCTCCATGCTTTACTCCAAAACGTTTACGTTTATTTCGTTATAAATACGAAATTATTACATGATTATAATTATTTGATTTCGTTTATTTATAATTATTTGATGCATAACCATTACTCTTTTGACAAGTTAATGCTAAAAGTCTTTTATTTAAAAAAAGAATAGTGAAGTTATTTAGTTGATATTTCTATCAGAAAATAAAAGTTGTAAAATAAATACTGAATTTGGCTTACCACCCTCACTAAACGGTTGTATTCTGGAAAAAAAAACATTTACAAAGTGTTATCCTTTTCTTCCTTATGTCACGAAAACATAGTTGCTAATTTCCGTGAATCTGTCTGCCTGTTTAGTACAGCGGAACTAGCAAAGGAGCCTATAGTGTTTGAACGACATTTCCACGGGAAGAAGGTGAAAGAAGTGGGAGCCGGTAAATATTGTATAATTTCAATAATGTTATGAGAAATTTTCCGAGGTTTTGGTTGAAATACTGAACAAATTTTAAGCATAATTACTTATACGAGGCTGGTTTGAAAAGTCCGTGCAAAAATAAAAACTACTTATGTGTTTGGGGTAAACCTTTTTTATTTTTCGACATAGTCTCCTTTTAGGCTTATACACTTCGTCCAACGATGTTCTAGTTTGTTGATCCTTCCGAATAATAGGATTTGTCCAAATCTGCAAAATATCCATTAGTGTCTGCAATCACCTCCTCGTTTGAATAAAATCTTTGTCCCGCCAGCCATTTCTTAAAATTGGGGAACAAATAGTAGTCCGAGGGAGCCAAGTCTGGAGAATAGGAGGGATGTGAAACGAGTTGGAATCCTATTTTCATTAATTTTGCGACCACAACTGCTGAGGTGTGTGCTGGTGCGTTGTCGTGATGGAAAAGGACTTTCTTGTGGGCCAATCGCGGGCGTTTTTCTTGCAGCTCGGTTTTCAAACGGTCCAATAACGATGAATAATATTCACCTGTAATAGTTTTACCCTTTTCCAGATAGTCGATGAGGATTATCCCTGCGAATCCCAAAAGACAGTCGCCATAACCTTTCCGGCCGAAGGAACGGTCTTCTTTTTTGGTGCACATTCCAACCCATTGTTTAGATTGTTGTTTGGTGTCAGGAGTATAGTAATGTATCCATGTTTCATCCATCAAACGACGCTGGATTTGAAACAGCTGCAAACCATCCTTGCAACACTGATTTTTTTGGTCAAGTCAATCGCGGCACCCATATAGCTTTCTCATGTCAAATGTTTATGCAAAATATTATGTACCCGTTCAGTCGTCCACAGCAAGCAATCTCACGTTAACTCTTCTGTCATCCATCACCATATCATGGATTTGATCAATGATTTCTGGAGTCTAACCTCCACAGGCCGTCCAGAACGTTCAGCGTCACTTGTGCCCATATGGTCAGTCCGAAAATTTTGAAACCACTTATAAACTGTTCTAATCGAAGGTGCAGAGTCACCATAATGTTTATCAAGCTTCTCTTTAGTCTCCTGAGGCGTTTTGCCTTTCATAAAATAATGTTTAATCACCACACGAAATTCTTTTTCGTCCATTTCTTGAAAATCACTCGACTTCCTTGATTCACACGAATGCCAAACACAAAGAAATAGACCAATATGGCTGAAACTTGGTATGCGTTCATTCAAGAGATGCTACTAACTAAACATGACCTCGATACGCGCCGGTGGTGCCATCTCTTGGACTTTGCACGGACTTTTCAAACCAGCCTCGTAGTCAAATATAAAAGGACATCAAATAAAACTTATAAATAACGATAACCAAGACACCGCACAAATCAAAGAGATAAATGGAAGCTACAGAGAAATATTATCAAACACTGTATGACACGAAAATACCCCCACCGCCCGGAAAAGAAAAAGGGAATAGAGTGATAATAAGAAATATGTGATCTGAAGAAATTCACGATGTAACAACGGATAAAATAATGAACGAATATGCACAACAACAAAGAACCAGGGGACGATCAGATAACTATAGAAACGATAAAGTATGGAGGGGCATTGATAATACAATCTCTTCAAGCTCTGTTTAACAAGTGCCTCATAGAAATTAAAATACGAACACACCTTGGATAAACGCCTTGATTATGCTTATATTTTAAAAGAGGAACAAATTTAAATTGGAGAATTACAGACCCATCAGACTGTTATCGGTACTATACAAAATCCTCACTAAAATCATAACATATAGATTAACGAACAAATTAAGACAGTTATCAACCACGTGAGCAAACAAGATTTAGGCAGAGATACAGCACTTTGGACCATCTTCAAACAATTAGACTGCAAGTGGAAAAAGCAAATGAATATAAGATCACCTTGTGGACAGCAATGGTTGACTACGAATGAGCATTTGATTCGGTAGAGATATGGGCGGTCCTTAATGCCTTAAGTAACAGCAGGGTCGATGAAAGTTACACATTCAAAGAGGAATTAGACAAGGCGACTCGATATCCCCAAAGCTGTTCACTTTGACTCGAGAAGACACACAGGTACAAACACTCATATATTTAGGATAAAAAATCGAAATATCAAAAAATAATTTACAGGCTGACTTGGACAGAAGAGTCTCATTAGCCAAAATGTTGCCGGTATTAACATATGGCACTGAAACGTGGACTTTAAATAAAGTATAATAAATAAGTATAATAAATAAACTCCAGGTAACCCAATGAGCAATGGAGAGGAGAATGCTAAATATTGGACTCTAAGATCGTCTTCCTAACATCGAGAACGAAGATCAAAAGTGACAACCGTAGTGCAACGAACATGTATATTAGGGTGGAATTGGGCGGGGCATATTGCAAGGCTGAATGATAACAGATGGACACGCCGTATAGTTGAATGGAGGCCTAGAGAACACAAAAGATGGAAAGGTTGGTACCACAGACAAGATGGACGGACGACATAAAAAGAGTAGCAGGACACGATTGGATGCAAGAAGCAAACAACAAAGCTTGTTGGAGACAAACTGGCGAGGCTTACATCCGACTGTGGATGGAATAAGCCAATGAAGATGATAATATAAGGACTTAAAGGAGAGGGGAGAGGGTTCGAGGAGTTGTCTCGGATATATCGCATTATTCATAATTTTCAAGAATTGTGGAGTTGGAATAGCATCTTATACATCCTTTTCAGGGTTTTTAGAGTTAAGTTATCTAAAAAGTTTTCATAGTTTATTAGATGCATTTTCTCTGCTCAACTATTACCTAAAATATTAAGCGGTAATGCTTGGATTAAGTTATTTTTTAGTGTGATAAAGTTAGTTTCATTACTTATATAGGCATGATTGTTAATATACGCATATATATACAGGGTGTCCCAAAATTACCGAAGGGGTTTGAATTCCTTATAACTTTTTTATTATAATTTTGTTTTTTATTTCTTTTCAGTATTTTGTAAAGAAGACTTGGGGAATTTAAAATGGAACAGTACACAATTGAACAACGTGCCCAAATCGTTGAACTTTATTTCTCAAATCAACGGTCCATTGTTTTGACTCAGCGTGTATATCGTCGTTATTTTAATGTGCGGGTTGGACCCTCAGAGTCAACAATAAACCGTCTGATTGCAAATTTTCGACAACAAGGGGCAGTAAGGAACCTTCCTGGTGCCGGCAGACGACGAACGGTGCACACGGATGACAATATTGAACGGGTACAGGAGACTATTCGGGAAGATGGAGAAACATCAACCAGGAGACGTTCGACACAACTTGGCCTCTCACGAGGGTCGCTGCAGAGAATTTTGCATACAATAAGAATGTTTCCATACAAAATTCAGCTTGTCCAAGAATTGAAACCGACAGATTACCAGCAACGACTTGATTATGCAATTTATTTCCGGCAAAAAGTAGAAGAAAATCATGATTTTATTCATAATTTAATTATGAGCGACGAAGCCCATTTCCAATTAAATGGGTTCGTTAATAGGCAAAACTGCAGGATATGGGCTACGGAAAATCCAAGAGTAGTTCAACAGCGACAATTACACCCATTACATAAGTGTACTATTTGGTGCGGTGTTTCGTCGGAAAGGATAATTGGCCCATATTTTTTTGAAAATGAACACGGTGTCGCCGTTTCCATCACTGGTGTTCGATGTCGGACAATGTTGGAATATTTTTTAAGGCCAGCCGTGGAAAACCATCCGTAAGTATGGTTCCAACAGGATGGAGCCACAGCGCACACTGCGAGGGACACAATGGCTCTTTTACGCGACATCTTTGGTGAACGAATTATTTCGCGTACAAGCGATTTTAATTGGCCTCCGCGTTCACCGGATTTAACCGCTACAGACTTTTTCCATTGGGGTTATTTGAAAAGAAAAGTCTAGAACCATCCAGCAATAAAAAAACAATATACGCGACGAAATCAACAACATAACACCTGAAGTTTTGCGAAAGGTTATGGAAAATGTTTTGGAAAGAGCACGAATATGCGAAGCAGAAAATGGCCACCACTTGCGAGATTGAATTTTTCACAATTAAATTAAAAATATTCTCCATTAATATACTGTATTTAAAAAAAAAAAAAAATATAATATGTCTTAAATTTATAATGAACTCAAACCCCTTCGTAATTTTGGGCCACCCTGTAATATAAAATATATATATATATATAATATATAAATATATATTATATATATATATATATATATACCCTATATATATATATATATATATATATATATATATATATATATATATATATATATATATATATATATATATATATCTTTGATTGTTCCTTATTTTTAATTGACTGAAAGATAATTTTACGTGTTCGTATTTTTAACCAATCATAGGTGTGTACAGAGAAAGGAAGCAATTAAAAGAGGGAGTTTCGAATACGTCATGTGATATGTTCGTTTCATAATTCTTGGAGTTGGGGCATTTGAAAAATGTTATTTTTTTCATTATTTTAAAGCCAAGTCAACATAATATGCAGAAGATTGGGATATAATTAACAAGGTAACCTAGGGAAGTAAATTAAAATTACCATTTCATTTCTTCATCCTAATTAAGAGATAGAGATAAAACAATCGTTCTAGTAAAATATATATGGCAAAGTCAAGCTAATTCAGTGTTTATTTCACTCGTTTATACCAGGCAGACACCAAGAAATAAACTACCAATTTTTAGAAGTTCCAAAAGTATTAGTGATTAATTTTCATCTATAAATGCTAATTAGGATAATAGTTAAGTAGGAGCACCTAGGGTACATCAATCGATGTGTAAAATTACGTAAATCACTTCACAGTAACTGTTTCATTCGCGTATGCACGGAGGGCTAAAGAGAATAATTACCCTCGCCGCGACCCTGATCAACAAACATTATATTTATTAGGTGGATAAATAAACTAGTTAATTCCATTTATTTTTATTATAGCGTGTTAAACATTAATTTCTATCCAAGTTGTTACCTCTTAACAACCCAACTGGATAGTTCATTTTTAATAACAATTTTATAAAAATAATGGTCTATAGCGTTATGGCCGGATACCAAAAAATATGTTACATCATAGATATTAAAATTACTCTCATTATGGAGCTACAATTATATACCACATAGTTATAAATGTTAGTTAATTTTCCATGAAAAAAGAACTAATCCAACAATTTGCCTAAATGATTAACTATTCATAACAAAGAATTATAATAATTATTATAATTAATAATAAAGATGCAAATTTTAAGGCTTTCATTTAGGTTTAATCAAAATTGTTATTAAGATAGGTCAATTTAAGTCTTACCATTTTCCATAATATAACGATGATTCTGTCACTAACTGAAATTCCTAATAATTCTCAGCAGATAATCAAAAGATTAAGTTTCAATCGTACTTTGAAAAAAAAACACGTTTTTATTTCTTATTATACCTAGCATTATTTAACACCATGATTTAATTTTGAAGGGCAAAAACTAGATCCTCCATTATCTGTGGATGATAACTGAGTCTTAACATTATGCAATTAAAAAGAAACCAGAAATATGGAAGTAGCATTAATATTTTCGATCCAGGTTTTAAAACACCAAATGGTATCTTTTTAATTATTAATGAAATAAACGTAAACTGCCGTTATTTTTTTTATCGGTTACCTCCCTGCCCGAATAGAGATTTTTTTTCGGATGTATATCGGCGAGGATGTCGTAATCTCGGTCAACGTTGTCCAAGTTCCGAAACATACATTTCTATTTTACGGCACCTTCTAGACAACGCGGTAGTACTGCCACGGGCGTTATTACATTTCTGCAACAACTACTACCTATGTATGTAGCCGAGCCAAATATACTTAAATAAATTAATAAATAAGCACACTGACCTGCCGGGATTGAATCAGGGACCAATAATACCGTATGCTGGCACGATGACCACGGGGCTAGGGCCCGTGGTCATCGTTGATTTTGAAATTGAGACTGAAATATTATGTAAAGTTGTATAATTATTTTATCCAATATATATAACGTTAATGTTAAAAGTTCTAAACAACTCGCTCGAATTGAGTCGAAATAAAATTTTAATGTGACCTTGTCTCAATCTAGAAGCTAGGATTTTATTTAGAATTGTTAAGAAAAAGCTCAGTTTTGTTTTTACTATTCAGTTAGGTTATATAAAATTTCGCTCTTGGTCGAGGGGCTTTGTATTGAACCCTTAAGGCCAGACAGCAAACATAAAGTACAGAACAGAATAACACTCATGTTAATCATGTTAATTACATATCATCACGCATGACGGCGGGCGCGGGGGGAGAGGGAGGGTAGCAGCGGGTAGGCACCTGTCCCGAGGACGGCGTCTGCAGGTACGACGACACATCGGGCTCCACCATGCAGCTGCGCAACGTGTCGGGGATGAACATTCCTCAGGGGGTCACACTCACGCACGGGTCACGGCGGGCGCGCTGCGGGTCCCATCACAGACGAGAAAGCGCGGGCCCGGGTACTAACTCGCACGGGTGCGGGTTCGAGCACTTAGCACGCAGTACAACATGCCACGGACACGGTGCACTGTTTGAAGTCCACGGCGCTATTGGCGCGTCTTGTGGCCGGTATTTATATCGGCTCGACGACGGCGGCGACGCTAGCGACGCGGCTGCTGGGGTCGTCCGGACGCTGGTGCACCGTTGTGAGTGTGCAGGCTGACGGCGACGACGGGCATATTGTCGAGCTCCCAACTGCCATGTGTTCGCACCGCCAGCCGCGCCGATGCGATTCTCCGTCTGCTGAATACCGACGGCAGCGGCGCGCGGCGTCGCGATGCCCATGGCGACGTCTCAGCCACGTTGCCGTGCTGCCAAAACACCACGTGCCTTAACAACTGCGATTTCATTTCTTTTTATAATTACGTTTTTTGAAACAAACGTAAAAACTTCAGTACTAATTGATTACGTAATTAAATTATTTGGCTCACTTTGTAGAACAGTATATATATGTATATATATATATATATATATATATATATATATATATATATATATATATATATATATATATATGATATATATGTACAGGGCAGTGAAAAAAAATCCTGGACCGGGCGGAAATAGCGTGAAGGACGACCACGCGCCTCTCTCAAAATAACTTGTTTCTTACAGTGCAACTTGAAAAATTTGGACCCGTTTCAGAGTAGCAGCAAAAAATGCATAACCGGAGGCGACCTCTTCTCTCTGATTGTAACCCTTGACCGCCTTCAAAAATCAAGGGAGGAGGAGGAGGAAAACACTTTCGGGGTATTTAACAATAACAGTAAAGAACAACTTTCTAAAAAATCCATCTCTTACGATCTTGAAAAACTAATGATTAGTGGTGAGGCGAGGCACTGTCAGGGCAAACAATCTCTCTCAATAAATAATACGAGGCTGGTTTGAAAAGTCCGTGCAAAGTCCGAGAGATAGCACCACCGGCGCGTATCGAGGTCATGTTTAGTTAGTAGCATCTCTTGAATGAACGCACACCAAGTTTCAGCCATATTGGTCTATTTCTTTGTGTTTGGCATTCGTGTGAATCAAGGAAGTCGAGTGATTTTCAAGAAATGGACGAAAAAGAATTTCGTGTGGTGATTAAACATTACTTTATGAAAGGCAAAACGCCTCAGGAGACTAAAGAGAAGCTTGATAAACATTATGGTGACTCTGCACCTTCGATTAGAACAGTTTATAAGTGGTTTCAAAATTTTCGGACTGGCCATATGGGCACAAGTGACGCTGAACGTTCTGAACGGCCTGTGGAGGTTACGACTCCAGAAATCATTGATCAAATCCATGATATGGTGATGGATGACAGAAGAGTTAAGGTGCGTGAGATTGCTAGTGTTGTGGGCATCTCGACTGAACGGGTACATAATATTTTGCATAAACATTTGGACATGAGAAAGCTATCCGCAAGATGGGTGCCGCGATTGCTCACGCTTGACCAAAAAAAAACGGAATCGTGTGAAGTGTTGCAAGGATGGTTTGCAGCTGTTCCAGAAGAATCCGGAGGACTTTAAGCGTCGTTTCGTCACTGTGGATGAAACATGGATACATTACTATACTCCTGAGACCAAACAACAATCTAAACAATGGGTTACCAAGGGGGAATCTGCACCAAAAAAGGCGAAGACCGTTCCTTCGGCCGGAAAGGTTATGGCGACTGTCTTTTGGGATTCGCAAGGGATAATCCTCATCGACTATCTGGAAAAGGGTAAAACTATTACAGGTGAATATTACTCATCGTTATTGGACCGTTTGAAAACCGAGCTGCAAGAAAAACGCCCGCGATTGGCCCACAAGAAAGTCCTTTTCCATCACGACAACGCACCAGCACACACCTCAGCAGTTGTGGTCGCAAAATTAATGGAAATAGGATTCCAACTCGTTTCACATCCCCCCTATTCTCCAGACTTGGCTGCCTCGGACTACCATTTGTTCCCCAATTTAAAGAAATGGCTGGCGGGACAGATTTTATTCAAACGAGGAGGTGATTGCAGACACTAATGGATATTTTGCAGACTTGGACAAATCCTATTATTCGGAAGGGATCAACAAACTAGAACATCGTTGGACGAAGTGTATAAGCCTAAAAGTAGAGTATGTCGAAAAATAAAAAAGGTTTACCCCAAACACATAAGTAGTTTTTATTTTTGCACGGACTTTTCAAACCAACCTCGTACAACTATAATACCTTTAAAAATCGACTACAAGGAGGAGGGGGAGCGAGTTATACTCAAATGATCCTCACAATATCTTAAATGTCCTATTGTTCTACTGTACTTAGAATATACCTAGTTACTACGTGTATGCGTATATGGAGTTTAAAAGTTCACAATTCTTTCTTAATTGCAAATATTAAATCTTATTTCCACCCAAAACCCTACTATATTGATGGATATACTATGTGTCCCTAAGTTTATTATCACAGCATGTAATCTGTAGTATGTTAGTTGGACGTATAGTTGCACATTCTGCAGTGTGCCGAAGGGTAGACGGCGCTTTGAGCAGGCTGTCCATAAATCCTCCGGAGCAACTGCATCGCGTGGCAGCGATCGTTACAACGACACTCTGTGGTAGAGACAAACCATGTTGCCGCATTGAAAGTGGAGCTTGGCGGTTCATAGCGCGGCATGACTTTATGCAAAATATATTATTACTATGAATATATATTATAATACATCATCGTAAAGCGATTTGAACGTGATTTTTACGTATTATTATTTCAAGTACTAAGTATTTAAGTTAGAAATTATTCTCTGAGATTTTTGCATTTTCATAAGATTTCAAGTCCCTAGATCATGATAAACGTAGTTGAAAATTTCCGTCGATTTGTGGCTCCGTCTTGTAGCACAATAACTCTCGAACGAAATAAGGTAGTGATTTAAAAATTTTTATTATACAAAAATACGAAAGGTATAGGATGCTATACCTATTTTTACTGCCCTACAACTAAATGTACTATAATCAAGAAATCGTTAAATAAGTTAAATTTAAATTCTAATTATCGCAAAATCGTAAATTTCAGGAAATACGGTGCATAACATAATCCAAATGCCGTGTACTACGTATATTGCATAATGCAATAAATTTTCTCACTAAACCAAGTAGTAAATATTTAGAATAAGCCGGAGTTTCACTTTAATGAGAACATACGAACTCCCTGGCAAATTAACTCGGGAAGCATATGCATTCGGTCTGATCTTACAAGGAGAAAACAATTAAAATTGTGAAATTTGTAATAAAATTTAGTACCGCATTATCGTCTATTCTTACTCTGTTAAGAAAAGATTAAAAGGCGGAGCAGGAGAAGTGACACAAGGGGGCAAAAATTACTCTCAAAGATTTTGCACTTCAAGGTCCCCAAATAATCCCCGTATAGTTTTTAAGCGATGTCTCTTCATCGAAAGGGGTAAAAGAAGTAAAAGCCAATCAATTTTGTAAAATTATCTAATAAATTAGGGAATTTTACCTTTTAACTAGTATTATTTATAGTAAAATATAAGAGGCGAATGAGGAGGTGGGACGAGTTTGTGTCGAATAAATCATCTATATATCTTTACCGAGGATCTTGCAGTCGAAAGATCTGAAAATTTTATTATATTAATATATTAAATTAACTCGGTTATGATTCTCAGGGTGCTCTCACCCCTCGCTCCGTTTTTTTAAAGAGATATCGCTTACGAACTGTAAACTCCTTTCTCATTTCGAGTAATATATGTACCAAATTTTAAATTGATATCATTTCAGTCCGACGTTATCACGCCACCTAGAGACAGACCGAGGAAAATTAAAAATTATGGCACTGGTATAGAGCAGATATGAAAAAAATTACCAAAAACGTTTGGAGATTCTGAGCCATACTACCGTCAAATAACGAGAAAAGAGTTTTTTTTTCTTTATAAAACTTAAAAGTCTTTATAGCAATGAAAGGAATATATATATATATATATATATATATATATATATATATATATATATATATATATATATATACCAGGTGTACAAGTATGAAATGCGGATTTCAGACAACAGATGGTGCACCAATGCAGTTTATGCTATAAAGATTTGACACTGCGCCATTTTGTTGTGTCATCAACAAATGTCAGACGCGCACAAGTGATAAATCGGAAAAGTGTGTACATAGTGTTGTGTTGTTGTGTTCAATATGTCGAAATTTATACCGAACAAAGAGCATTCGCGGATAGCATTAATTTTTTGTTTTCATTTGAAGAAAACTTCTGTTGAATCATACCGATTACTTGGAGAAGCTTATGGTGAACATGCTCGATGGTGTCGACGTTTCAAAAGTGGTGACTTCGATGTTGCAGACAAGGAACGTGGAAAACCGTTAAAAAAATACGAAGATCTGGAATTGCAAGCATTGTTGGACGAAGATGATTCGCAAACACAAAAACAACTCGCCGGGCAATTGGGCGTTTATCAACAAGCTGTTTCCAATCGGCTATGAGAGATGGGAAAGATTCAGAAGACCGGTAGATGGGTTCCACATGAGTTGAACGACAGGCAAATGGAAAAGCGCAAAAACACTTGTGACATTGGTACAAAAGGAAGTCGTTTTTGCATCGTATATTACAGGGGATGAAGAGTGAATTTATTTTGAGAATCCTAAGCGCAAAAAATCATGGATAGATCCAGGCGCATTATCTACATCGACCGCCAGATCGAATCGCTTTGGCAGAATGACGATGCTCTGTGTTTGGTGGGACCAGAGGGGCGTAGTCTATTATGAGCTGTTAAAACCTGGGGAAACGGTTAATACTAAACGGTACCAACAACAATTGACCGATTTGAACCGTTCGCTGCTTGAAAAAAGACCAGAATACCGAAAGAGGCAAGACAAAGTCATTTTTCTTCATGGCAATGCTCCATCACATACGGCAAAACCAGTTCGCGACAGGTTGGAAGCACTTAGCTGGGAAGTTCTACCCCATGCGGCTTACTCATCAGACTTGGCTTCTTCCGATTACCACTTGTTTGCCTCGATGGGTCACGCACTTGCTGAGCAGCGCTTTGGTTCGTGTGAAAAATGGTTCGATTTTTACTGACGTGGTATTCACAAATTGCCCGAAAAATGGGAAAAATGTATAACAAGCGATGGAGCATACTTTGAATAAAGCACTTTCTGCCTAATTTCATACTTGTACACCTGGTATATATATATATATATATATATATATAATATATATATATATATATATATATATATATATATATATATATATATATATATATATATATATATATATATATATATATATATATATATATGTATATATGTATATATATATATATATATATATATATATATATATATATATATATATATATATATATATATACAAAAAAGTTCTGCATCACATGGAAATCCATAATCAAGCGTCAAAAGTTTAATATATTTGATGGTATACAGGGAAAATAAAAAATAATGATTTATAATGAAGAGTAAAGTAAAATTTAAATACAGTGCGAAATATTAACTGAAAATGTTTATAGGACTAAAAAATTATGCCCACGTTTAGAGTTGTGGCCTTCCTAGTTAAATATTCAAAAAAAAAACTTCAGTAAACACGTCAGTAATTGTTGGATTATTTATTGTATAAAAGAAAACGAAATCACTACAAATTTTAGGCTGAAAATAAATGAACATATCTTTGAAAATACCTAACAACTGTCAATAAACTTCAAAGCTAACGTCAGTCTGTATTTTCAATAATTAGTAATGTCAGTAAAATTGAGTGTTGCAGATAAAATCGAAACTGTTCTCATAGTTGGAGATAATTATAAAATTTTAGAGAAGCAGCAGAAATCTTTAATAATAGACACCCTGATAAAACTGTACACTTCACAACTGTAGGATATCTAATAAATAAATTCAAGATTTATGGTGTTGAAAATAAATTTAAAAAGAAACATCAGGCATGGGTTTCAAATGAAGATACTCTAAAATCAAGTAATGCTGTCGGTAGTAGAAAAGCCAAGAGATTCACATTGGAAAAGATCAGTTCTATTGGATGTGAGTAAAACTACAGTTGTGAGAAACTTAAGATCAAATAAATTTAAACCATACAAACCCCAATTTACCCATACTTTAAACGCAGGAGATTTTGAACGAAGATTTGAATTTTATGCTTGGTTTCAAAAAGAGTTGGAAGATAACATGTTTATTGCAAAACACATACTTTGCTCTTACAAAGTGACATTTACGTCTAACGGGACAGTAAGTTCTCAAAACTATTGCTGGTGGAGCGATGTTAATCCTAACTTCAATATCCAAACTCGAAATCAATACTCGTTTAAAACCAATGTATAGTGTGGAATTTTTAAAGATAGAATAGTGGGTCCATTCTTGAGATAGTCATTAGGGAAATATATGAAGCTATAACTCCTGACGTAATTAGAGATGTAATAAAAGATTTTTCTCGAAGAACAAGCACCTGTTTAGTAAAGGACGGTGGATATATTGAAACAATTGTGCAATAAAGTTAGAATTAATCCATATGTTTAGTTGTTATGTTATGTACGTAGTAATTAAGTAATGTTGCAAATTCAAAATAAAATGATATTAGCATAAATTTATTATGGATGAAATTGGTGCAAAGCAGATAAAAAGGTTATCAAATTTTTAACAAAAATATGGTACAGTCAAAATCAGTGCACTAGTTTTTAATTAATTTCGTTTTCCTTTATTCAATAAATAATTCGACAACTACTGACGTGGAGTTTTTTTGATTTTTTAACTAGGAAGGTCACAAATCTAAACGTGAGCATAATTTTTTACTTCCTATTAACATTTTCAATTAATATTTTGTTCTGTATTTAAGTTTAAACACACTTCACTCTTCATTATAAATTATTATTTTTTATTTTCCCTGTATACCATCAAATATTTTAAACTTTTGATGCTTGATTATGGACTTCCATGTGATGCAGAACTTTTTATCAAGAATAAATTTTTTTGTATTTGTATAAAACTTTTTGGGACACTCTGTATATATATATATATATACATACACAGAAACACATAAACAATATTTCTGTTATGTAGATCCAGGAAACATCAACAGGTGGTTAAGATTGTAACGAGCTCTATATCCGTTTTTACCTTACCCCCTTCCGCAAGAAGCGTATTGTTTGTCCTTCAGTGCTGGATATGTAGTTACATAATGTATGTTTCTTTATTTCTACGTAGATCTTTAAAGGTCCTAAATATATAGATTTTGATGAATCAAACGATTCGTTTTGATCGCGCGAGTGGTACTGAATAAGTGGAAATTACAAACGTTCATTTTTCTATTTTGTTGACAAAACTTCTATCGATCTAAATCACTTTACGACCTTACAATATTATTTTCGCTTCCTCTATTACCTTATTTATTTTAAAGGCTTACATCCGTTCAGAAGTCTAAAGTCAAACGAATCGATTTGAATTATCATGTCTATCAAAAATGTTCATTTTTGAATAGCGTAAACCTTTTTTTGGGTGGAAAAAAATACCTTGAAGATAAAAAACACACAAAAGGCCAAATATTAAGTAGAATATCGGCAGTGGTGGCAGATGACCATAATGCACCATTGAAGACGATGACAGAAGCGTTAAGTATCGACAGGAACACAATTTGAATGAATTTAAGAAAAGATGCATGAAACAATAGTTTAAACCCTTTAAATAAAAATCAAAAATTATTTTGAGTGTATACTAGAAATAGTAACTATTAGTTTCCACTCTATATAACTTCTAACGGATTCAGCGTCACAAACAAAACTATTTTCAATTAACCAAGAATTTAATGTTTCTACTAAACCGACTAATAAGTATACATACCTAAAGTTGGAAGCGATGTAACTCTACTTCTGGACTGTGCAGTTTCGCGGTTAATCCAAAATCCAGTGAGTAGTTCAGGACTTAATAACGATTAACGCAAAATTAAAGTACATGTGGAATAAATGACGTCCTAAATTAAATTAAATCTTAAGTCATTAAATTTTAAATTAAAAATAACTAAAGTCGTCGGTGGAGTATATTATTTTATGTCATGTAATGAGCCAAAGATGAAAAGTGTATAGAGCTCTTAAATAAACAACAGTGAAATCCCAAAAAAGACGAGCGGTTGCAGTTGATATATTCAAGGCATGCGACCGTGTTGGACGAATTGCTACGCTCTTAGGGTATATCTGAAAGGTTTTGTGATTCTCACAAGCCTTTTTTAGAAGTGGCAATACATGAATTTATTTCTGATACCTGCATTATCGTCGCCGCTGTGCCCAAAGGCTCCATACCAACGATATGTTGGAAAAGACCAGGAGTCAAATCTACAGCTTTACCAATGACTGTACGTTTGTTTCTTGATTTATCTTGAGTGCTTGAACACTGGCTACCTATGTAAATAGCAGCAGACCATCGAAAGTTGTTCAACTTAATAAGAATAAAAACAAGAGAGTAGGAGTCAGTGACAGGTGGGGCAAAAAACTCATGAAATCACTTTCAAAAAACAATCTTCGGGAAAAATTGAGAACCATAAACAAAATCTTGTGTTTGGATTTGATGTAAACATGTATATGTAAATAATATATATATATATATATATATATATATATATATATATATATATATATATATATATATATATATATATATATATATATATATATATATATATATATATATATATATATATATATATATAATATATATATATTATATATATATATATATATATATATATATATATATATATATATATATATATATATATATATATATATATATATATATATATATATATATATATATATATATAAATAAATATATATATATATATATATATATATATATATATATATATATATATATATATGTATATATATATATATATATTATATATATATATATATATATATATATATATATATATATGTCATTTATGAGATACAGGGTGTCAAAGTTATACTTTTATTTTAGTTTTTCTCAAGTAGCTTTCAGAATAATTATACTATTTGTACAGTTCGGTACTAAGGGGTTTTTCTGAGATGAGAAATCGAAATCACTTCACAGTTTTGTTGTAATTGTAGGGGACGCCACTTATTTCACTGTATATACTTTTAAATTGCCATAACTTTTTTATACCACTCTCTATGATATTTTTTATTAATATTCGTATTCTCGGTCTTCCTTATCTGGAAAAAGCTCCCTTGGTAACTGTTGCCACTAACAAGAGTTTCTGAGATAGTGGGATGTTAATTTCTATTTCTTTGATGTTATGTGGTTAAAAATAACGACTCAACCAACCACAAGGTTCATCTGTATCCTATACCGACCACCAAGTAATACTAACTTAAGAACACTTTTCGCTTCTCTTGCAGACACCATCGACCATTTACAAATTAACTATCCAAATGCCAAAATTGCGATCCTGGGCGACTTTAATGTCCACAACATCAACTGGCTTAAATACTCAAATACTACCGACCAACAAGGTCGTGAAGCCGAATCATTTTCAATCAGTTGTGGCTTAACACAGCTTATTGACGAACCAACACGGATCCCTGATCGAGACGGAGAGTTCGCCAGTCTTCTTCATCTGTTTTTAACCACCAATCCGGAGATTTACGGGGTCAGCGTAAATCCGCCGTTAGGTTCTTCCGACCATAAACTACTTTCGACATCGAGTTTTCTACTAATCAGTGACAGAGAGACGCCTAAACTGCGCAAGATTTGGCACTACAAGTCTGCTAAATGGGAAGATCTCCTGGAATATTTTCGAACTTCCCCTTGGTTAGACGTCTGTTTTCGATATATAGATTTTGATGAATCAAACGATTCGTTTTGATCGCGCGAGTGGTACTGAATAAGTGGAAATTACAAACGTTCATTTTTCTATTTTGTGACAAAACTTCTATCGATCTAAATCACTTTACGACCTTACAATATTATTTTCGCTTCCTCTATTACCTTATTTATTTTAAAGGCTTACATCCGTTCAGAAGTCTAAAGTCAAACGAATCAATTTGAATTATCATGTCTATCAAAAATTTTCATTTTTGAATAGCGTAAACCTTTTTTTGGGTGGAAAAAAATACCTTGAAGATAAAAAACACACAAAAAACGCCAAATATTAAGTAGAATATCGGCAGTGGTGGCAGATGACCATAATGCACCATTGAAGATGATGACAGAAGCGTTAAGTATCGACAGGAACACAATTTGAATGAATTTAAGAAAAGATGCATGAAACAATAGTTTAAAAACCCTTTAAATAAAAATCAAAAATTATTTTGAATACTAGAAATAGTAACTATTAGTTTCCACTCTATAAACTTCTAACGGATTCAGCGTCACAAACAAAACTATTTTCAATTAACCAAGAATTTAATGTTTCTACTAAACCGACTAATAAGTATACATACCTAAAGTTGGAAGCGATGTAACTCTACTTCTGGACTGTGCAGTTTCGCGGTTTAATCCAAAATCCAGTGAGTAGTTCAGGACTTAATAACGATTAACGCAAAATTAAAAGTACATGTGGAATAAATGACGTCCTAAATTAAATTAAATCTTAAGTCATTAAATTTTAAATTAAAAATAACTAAAGTCGTCGTGGAGTATATTATTTTATGTCATGTAATGAGCCAAAGATGAAAAGTGTATAGAGCTCTTAAATAAACAACAGTGAAATCCCAAAAAAGAACGAGCGGTTGCAGTTGATATATTCAAGGCATGCGACCGTGTTGGACGAATTGCTACGCTCTTAGGGTATCTGAAAGGTTTTGTGATTCTCACAAGCCTTTTTTAGAAGTGGCAATACATGAATTTATTTCTGATACCTGCATTATCGTCGCCGCTGTGCCCAAAGGCTCCATACCAACGATATGTTGGAAAAGACCAGGAGTCAAATCTACAGCTTTACCAATGACTGTACGTTTGTTCTTGATTTATCTTGAGTGCTTGAACCACTGGCTACCTATGTAAATAGCAGCAGACCATCGAAAGTTGTTCAACTTAATAAGAATAAAAACAAGAGAGTAGGAGTCAGTGACAGGTGGGGCAAAAAAAAAAAAAAACTCATGAAATCACTTTCAAAAAACAATCTTCGGGAAAAATTGAGAACCATAAAAAAATCTTGTGTTTGGATTTGATGTAAACATGTATATGTATAAATATATATATATATATATATATATATATATATATATATATATATATGTATATATATATATATATATATATATATATATATATATATATATATATATATATATATATATATATATATATATATATATATATATATATATATATATATATATATATATATATATATATATATATATATATATATATATATATATATAACGATATATATATATATATATATATATATATATATATATATATATATATATATATATATATATATATATATTCATTTATGAGATACAGGGTGTCAAAGTTATACTTTTATTTTAGTTTTTCTCAAGTAGCTTTCAGAATAATTATACTATTTGTACAGTTCGGTACTAAGGGGTTTTCTGAGATGAGAAATCGAAATCACTTCACAGTTTTGTTGTAATTGTAGGGGACGCCACTTATTTCACTGTATATACTTTTAAATTGCCATAACTTTTTTATACCACTCTCTATGATATTTTTTATTAAATATTCGTATTCTCGGTCTTCTTTATCTGGAAAAAGCTCCCTTGGTAACTGTTGCCACTAACAAGAGTTTCTGAGATAGTGGGATGTTAATTTCTATTTCTTTGATGTTATGTGGTTAAAAATAACGACTCAACCAACCACAAGGTTCATCTGTATCCTATACCGACCACCAAGTGATACTAACTTAGAACACTTTTCGCTTCTCTTGCAGACACCATCGACCATTTACAAATTAACTATCCAAATGCCAAAATTGCGATCCTGGGCGACTTTAATGTCCACAACATCAACTGGCTTAAATACTCAAATACTACCGACCAACAAGGTCGTGAAGCCGAATCATTTTCAATCAGTTGTGGCTTAACACAGCTTATTGACGAACCAACACGGATCCCTGATCGAGACGGAGAGTTCGCCAGTCTTCTTCATCTGTTTTTAACCACCAATCCGGAGATTTACGGGGTCAGCGTAAATCCGCCGTTAGGTTCTTCCGACCATAAACTACTTTCGACATCGAATTTTCTACTAATCAGTGACAGAGAGACGCCTAAACTGCGCAAGATTTGGCACTACAAGTCTGCTAAATGGGAAGATCTCATGGAATATTTTCGAACTTCCCCTTGGTTAGACGTCTGTTTTCGATCCGACGACCCATTTGACTGCGCCAGGGAGGTTTCCGATGTTATCTTGGCCGGTATTGAGGCTTACATCCCTTTTTCGAAGAAATGCCCTCCCAACGGCAAGCCTTGGTTTGACCGAAAATGCAAAGAAGCTGTTGCTTCTAAACACCTTGCATACCGACAATGGCATGAAAATCCTAACACCATAAATCGTTCGGGTCCTTTTGGTCGGTCGCTAAGGCAGTTAGTCAAAATTTCACCAAATCCACCATACCACCGCCCACACGGCCAGATAATTCTATTGCAACGACACCTGTTGAGAAAGCGAACTTGTTGGCTGAACTCTTTGCTTCACATTCTACTGTCGATTTCCAAGGAAAAACACCACCTACTATCCCCATAGTGCAGTCAAGGATACCCGATGTTGTCTTCAGACAGTGTATCATAAAGCGTATACTGATGAAGCTAGACACCAAAAAGGCTCCTGGCCCTGACGGAATACCTGTCATAGTTCTTAAAAACTGTGCGAGGGAACTAACACCAGTTTTCTGTAGGCTTTTCAACCTATCCTATAGAAAGGGAATAGTTCCCTTCTGCTGGAAATGTGCTACAGTTCAGCCGATACCAAAAAAAGGCAAGAAGACCTTGCCAAATAACTACCGACTAATCGCACTGCTTTCAATAATATCGAAAGTCATGGAAAAGGCTATCAATCAGCATCTTCTAAAATATCTTGAAGGATTCAACATTATTAGCGATCACCAATAAGGCTTTCGTACAAATAGATCAACAGGAGATCTTCTGACTTATGTAACACATGTCTGGAACAACGCAATTGAACACTTTGGAGAATTTCGAGCGGTTGCTCTTGATATATCTAAGGCATTCGACCGTGTTTGGCACGATGGACTGTTGGCTAAGCTACGTTCTTATAGTATGTCTGAAAGGTTCTGTTTGTGGCTCTCATGTTTCCTTAAAGAGCGTTTTTTACGAGTGGCAGTAGACGGATTTCTTTCTAACACCGTCACTATCAACGCCGGTGTACCCCAAGGCTCCATACTGTCTCCTTCTCTCTTTCTCATTTACATTAACGATCTACTGGAAAAGACCGAGAATCCAATCTACAGCTTTGCAGATGACAGTACACTTATCTCTTCATTCACTTTGAACGCTCGGATATCGGCTACTCAGACGAATATCCGCAGACAGCAGGAAGTCATTCAACTTAACAAAGACCTGGAAGAAATTCTATCTTAGGGTGACAGTAACCAAGTGGAATTTAACGCTACAAAAACCCAGGCGGCAGTTTTCTCTAAAAAAGTTAACGTTGCTGAACCCGACATAGTTACGTCGGGGCACTCCATCCCTCTAACATCGTCATTCAATTTGTTGGGCGTTAATTTAGGAGCAAATATGTCCTGGCATGAACATGTTGCAGGCATCACAAGGAGAGCTTCTCAAAAGTTGGGAATATTATTTCGAATCAGAAAGCTTTACACTCCACAACAACTGTTAATTCTTTACAAAGCTCAAATTCGACCAACTATGGAATACTGCTCCCATGTTTGGAGCTCCGCTCCCAAACATACACTGCATTTGTTGGATTCTATTCAGAGAAGAGCTGTTCGTCTGATTGGAGACCCGGAACTGACCGACGGCCTTGATTCGCTGGAACATCGAAGAACGGTTGGTGACTTGAGCCTATTCTACAAGTACTTTCATGGAAAGTGTTCGAAGGATGTGGCCCGCTTAATTCCTCCCAGAGCGGTGCATGTTAGAAGTACACGTCGCGCTAATTCTTCACATCCTTATGAGGTTCAGCTTGTTACTCCTCGTACAACGCTCTTCAAGCAATCTTTTATATGGAGAACATCATCCCTTTGGAATAATTTGCCCAGGACTGTGTTTTTCCCACCGAGTACAATCTACAGCGATTCAAGAACAACGTGAATCGCTTTCTCCGCACACGTGTCGCTCCTGTAGCGCTTTAGGGACTTCCCTGTAGCACGTGTACAACTAACCGGATCATTAGACAACAAATTATTCACCCCTTTCATATACAGTCCGTCCAGCAACTCTTACTTCCAGATCTTAGATCCCGGAACGCGACTATTCCGGCTTTTCACACTAAAATCCTGTTTACAGAAGAAGTACGCTTTATTCGACGTGGTATAACAAATATGCATAATAATCATGTTTACGCTGAAGAAAACCTACATGCTGTGCAACAAAGACAGTTTTAACGTGAATTCAGTATTAATGTCTGGATGGGATTTGTCGCGCACTATTTGATCGGGCAGTTTAGATTACCAGATGGTTACTTGAATTTAATCCGTGAAACTATTCCTGAAATATTGGAAAATTTACCCATTAATTTACGTCGCGACATGTTTTTCATGCACGATGATGCACCACCCCATGTGAGAATTTGTTTGAACCAAAGTTACCCAGATAAATGCATGGGAAGAGGTGAAGATGCTCCTATTTACAGGTCACCTCAATCCCCAAACTTAAATCCATGCTATTTTTTCCTTTGGGGCGCATTTAAATCGAAAGTTTATCAAGTTCAAATCGACAACATTAAGCCATTGTGGAATAGGATTCAAAATGCTGTTAGTACTTTACCAGATGAAGACATTTTAAGAAGAATACATTTAAATTTCCTGCCACGTATTAATTTATGCATTAGTAAAGGTGGTGGCCATATTGAACATTTATTGTGAAACTAATACGTTCTCAGTTGAGCGATGAAACTTTTTTTGAATTTATCAATTTGTGGGTAATCTTTTATGCCTTTAGCCAGTTGGTTTTTACATTCTTACTATTGTTGGCCTGTTGGTCTATAAATTTATTATTGTTGTTAGCCTGTTTGCTTTTAAGCATGCTCTAAATTTCAAAGACTATTCTTTTGGACCTGTCCTAAGCCTAGATGAAGTGTGAAGGAACGCATTTGCGGATTTGACAATGGAAACAAACATCCCAATATCTAAGAAACTGTTGCTCGGAGCAACATTTACCAAGAGAGCTTTCTTAGACAGGGGGAGGCGGAAAATACGAATATTTAACTGAAAATATCATACAGAGTGGTATAAAAAAAAGTTATGATAATTTAAAAGCATACACAGTGCAATAAGTGGGCCCCCCTACAATTTACAACAAAACTGTGAGCTGATTTCCATTTCTCATCTCAAAAACCCTTAGCACCGAATCTTGTACAAATAGTACAATTATTAAAAAAGCTACTTAAAAAAACTAAAATAAAATTATAACTTTGACACCCATATATATACAAATATATATATATATATATATATATATATATATATATATATATATATATATATATATATATATATGTATATGTATGTATATATATATATATATATATATATATATATATATATATATATATATATATATATATATATATATATATATACAGTGACTCACAGCTTAAATGATGCAGTCGCTATAAGAAAAGACTAACTGGCCTCAGTGCCTCTTTATTTATTTGGAAAAAACAACTTATTGAAATTAAATTAGTAAAGAGTCTTCTAAAAAAGTATAAATTACTTTTTGTCTTAAATATGCCTTACTTAATTAACAATAAATAATTAATCAAATCATATGCAATTTTAACGTCACAGCTTAAATGATGCAAAATAACAACAGGGGTCAAAACTTATCGCATTTTGAAATTTACGAAGGCGGCGTTGCTTTGATTTCTTAGTGCAATTGTTTTTTGTTTAGTTTGACATTTTTTCATTCAATAAAACGAAATTGTTTAAGAATGGGTCGTCGAACTACATTCTGAGAGAAATATAATTATTACTCATTACAGGAATGGATACAGCCAAAGAGACAGCCAAAATGGTAAAGAAAAGTCCTTCAACTGTTCAGCATATCATTGAACGTTACCGGAATGAAAATAGAGTCGAGAATAAGTCAAGGTTGGCTCCAAATAAGATCTTCAATGAACGTGAAGAAAGATGGATTTTAAGAGAGGTATCAAATGATCCAAAAAAAAGTGCGCCAAAGTTGTGCGCCGAGGTGGAAAGACAGTCTGGAAAAAGGCGTAACCCCGAAACAGTTTATCGGATCTTGCGAAATAATAATTTACATGGTCGAACTGTTAGAAATAAGCCTTTCATTAGCCAAAGAAATAGACGCGTGAGATTGGAATTTGCCAGAGAGCATATCAATAAAGACTTGAACTTCTGGAATTCAGTAATATTTGCTGATGAGACCAAAATAAACTTATTTGGGTCCGATGGAAAAATATCAGTGTGGAGAAAGCCTAACGAAGAACTAAAATTGGACAGTATGAAAGCTACGGTAAAGCACGGTGGAGGTGGAGTGATGTTATGGGGCTGTATGTCATCTGCAGGAGTAAGTAACATGCATTTCGTCGAAGGGAATATGAACCAATATGTGCACTTGGATATACTAAGGCAGCATCTCGTCGTTAGTGCCCAAAAATTATATATTGAAAACAATTATCGGTTCTATCACGACAATGATCCAAAGCACACGTCATTTCGAGTCCGCAGTTGGTTGCTTTATAACTGTCCAAATGTTATTAAAACACCAGCCCAGTCCCCAGACTTAAATGTAATTGAAAATTTGTGGCTGACATTAAAAAATAAAGTAAATAGTGCCCCAATATCAAATAAAACTGAATTAAAAGTAAAAATTACTGAAGCATGGAACACTATTTCCCCGGAGTATACCAGAAAGTTAGTTGAATCAATGTCCAGAAGATTACAAGCCGTTATTGATAATGAGGGAGGCCCGACCAAATATTAGCAGGCTTATTTCAAATTCTACAGTTTGTTTTCTCTAATAATTTTGGTATATTGAATTTTGCATCATTTAAGCTGTGACGCTAAAATCGCATATAATTTAATTAATTATTTATTATTAATTAAGTAAGGCATATTTAAGACAAAAAGTAATTCATACTTTTTTAGAAGACTCTTTACTAATTTAATTTCAATAAGTTGTTTTTTCCAAATAAATAAAGAGGCACTGAGACCAATTAGTCTTTTCTTATAGCGACTGCATCATTTAAGCTGTGAGTCACTGTATATATATTATAAATTAAAATGTATAATATTTTTTTTTAAAAAAAATTGATTTCTCCAAGGACTTCTCCCGAAATTAATTTTAAACTAACTCCATATCAGTGGGTAAATACATTTAAATAAGTAAATTGACAGCTCACGGTTCAAACGCAAGATTTCAAAATTTTAAAAGAAATAAAAGAAAGGTTTCTAGTTTTATTAATCTTATACTTTGTTATATAATAACTGCTTATATACAGAGCGTTGTCAAATAATCAAACAATAATATTACACGACAATTTAATCTTTATATTTACAAAGAAGATAAAAAAATGTAAATACAAATAAGCAAAGATTCATTAAGACAATTTTAATTATTTATTTTTTAAACTACTCTTAGCATCTTATTAATAAATTTTACATTATATAGAGACACAAAAGTTCAAGTAACTAATTATGTGACCTATTCAAATGAATAATGGGTTAAGAGTGAAATAAAATTCGTTGCTCCATAAATGCCAAAGCTGCGTCTTGAATATAAATCTTTATTAGGGCTATTGACAGTCAAATATTCACAAAGTACAACGCACTTTAATAACAACAGACAAGTTTACTATTTCAACAAAATGTAGGATACACAGACCACGCAGCGCCCAGCACCAATCAAACCTTCGACAGTCCATCAACGCACTACCTCTCCACCATACCGCATCTTCCAAAAACCCACAAACCGAACAGCCCTTTTGCAAAAAATATCTAATCAGCTTATTACCAGGTGCACAAGTATGAAATGCGGATTTTTTTTTCTGAAAAAACATGTTAAATTCGGAAGAATGATAAAAAGTGCTTTATTCAAAGTATTCTCCATCGCTTGTTATACATTTTTCTCATATTTCGGGCAATTTGTGAATACCACCCCAGTAAAAATCTTCCCCTTTTGCTGCAACCATTCATCGAGCCATTTTTTCACTTCTTCATACGGACCAAAGCGCTAGTCAGCAAGTGCGTGTCCCATCGATGCAAACAAGTGGTAATCGGAAGGAGTCCAGTCTGGTGAGTAAGCCGCATGGGGTAAAACTTCTCAGCTTCCAACGTGTCGCGAACTGGTTTTGCCGAGCATTGTCATGAAGAAAAATGACTTTGTGTTGCCTCTTTCGGTATTCTGGCCTTTTTTCAAGCAACGAACGGTTCAAACCGGTCAGTTGTTGTTGGTAACGTTTCGTATTAACCGTTTCCCTAGGTTTTAACAGCTCATAATAGACCACGCCCCTCTGGTCCCACCAAACACAGAGCATCGTCTTTTTGCGGTCAATGTGGATGGTGCGCCTGGGTCTACCCATGTTTTTTTGAGCTTGGAATTCTCAAAATAAATCCACTTTTCATCCCCTGTAACTATACGATGCAAAAAACGACTTCCTTTTATACCGAGCGAGCAAAATGTCTAACGTGTTTTTGCGCTTTTCCATTTGCTTGTCGTTCAACTCATGCGGTACCCATTTACCGGTCTTCTGAATCTTTCTCATCTCTCGTAGCCGATTGGAAACAGCTTGTTGACTAACGCTCAATTGCTCGACGAGTTGTTTTTGTGTGTTGCGAATCAGCTTCGTCCAACAATGCTTGCAATTCTACAACTTTGTATTTTTTGGCGGTTTTCCACGTTCCTTGTCTGCAACATCGAAGTCACCACTTTTGAAACGCCGAAACCATCGTTCACACATATCTTGCGATGGAGCATGTTCACCATAAGCTTCTCGAAGTAATCGGTATGATTCAACAGCAGTTCTCTTCAAATGAAAACAAAAATTAATGCTCTCCGCGAATGCTCTTTGTTCGGTATAAATTTCGACACATTGAACACAACAACACAACACTTTGCACACATTTTTCCAATTTATCACTCGTGCGCGTCTGACATTTGTTGATGACCCACCAAATTGCGCAGTGTCAAATCTTTATAGCACAAACTTCATTGGTGCACCATCTGTTGTCTGAACTCCGCATTTCATACTTGTACACCTGGTATAATCCATAATAGATTATGCCGAATTACACATTAATGTCTCTGAGTTATTGAACTACCTCAAAAAAATTGAATGTAAGGTGATTCATAGAGTTTGAACTCAAGAGTTTTCTTTCTATGAAAAGTTTCTCGACGTTTTTTATTGAAATAGTCTGTACTTTCACATGGTAAAATACTTGTAGCCATTCCCCTTTCACCCTGTATAAAATTCAACGGTAAATAGTATTAATAAATTCTTTTACGTGACTAAAATGGTATAATATAATAAATATGTAACAATCATTGTGCTTAAATAAATGACAAACTAAATGAAACTCAAAGAAAAGTTGACCAGTAAGCAATATTTAAAATTAAAAACGAAAATGGAAAGAAAAATCTTGAAAATTGGTCAATACATAACGCTATGCTAGTTCCATTGCAGAATGTTGCATACTGAGGTTGACTAACTGTACTATAACGGGGTCGTCCAATATCCTGAAAAAAAAAAGATTCAAATGTACTTCAGATAAACTCCTGGACAAAATTAGCGCAACAATCTGAAAATTAATTTATCTTTTTTTTATGTCAGTTTTAAACTTTATCGAGTATTTGAATAGTAGGCTATGCATATTTTGTTTCGTTGTTCATGACAGAAATCAAAACAATTCGTTTAGATTTACAGTTTTAAAAAATCTTTTAGAAGATAAACAATTTTCTGTAATAATGCGATAGATTTTCTTTAAAAGTAAGCTTATAAATTGTTCCCTTTTTCAAAGTAATACGTTTTTGTGGTAGACTGTTTTATTTTTGACCCCGAAGAATTAGAAAAATGAATCGAACAAGGAATTTAACTGAACACGAGGTAGTGCGAGCCTCAGTTTTATTGGACGAGGGATATTGTCAGAGTTATGTTGCCAATTTGTTAGGCAAACATCGTTCCACAATAAGTCGTATGGTAAGACGCTTGAATGAAGTAGGAACTTATTCTAGAAGGCTAGGACAAGGGCGAAAACGATGCACTAGCGACCTAGATGAACGTTTTATAGAACAATATGCTTTAAGAAACAGGACTGTCGCTAGTTCTATAATAAGAAACGAACTCGAAGCTGTTCGCAATGTCACAATTTCTTCTAAAACAGTTAGAAGACGGTTAAATGAAGCTGGATTAAACAGTAGGAGACCAGCCACTGCGCCCTTGCTTACTAGAAAGAACAGAGTTGCCAGGTTACGTTTTGCTCGAAATAACGAAAACTGGTCTGTGGATGATTGGAAACAAGTTTTCTTCACAGATAAAACTAGGGTTAGTCTAAAACATCCAGATGGTCGTGAGCGAGTATGGCGAAGACCAGGAGAGAGGTTTGCTCCTTGCAATATCTCTGCAAGGATTCCATTCGGCGGTGGCTCTGTTATGGTCTGGGGTGGCATCTGCTTTGATGCTCGCACAGAGTTAGTTCCGGTCCGTACGAGATCCATGAATGCTGGCTACTATCTTGAGAATATTGTAATAGAACATGTGATACCTTTCGGTCATTTTGTGGGGCCCAATTTCCTGTTTATGCAAGACAACGCTCAACCTCACGTGGCTAGGGAGGTTCTCGATTATCTTAATCAAGTTGATATACCGATTATGCAAAAGCCCAGATCTGAATCCGATAGAACATGTATGGGATCACCTTAAGAAAAATGTGAAACGTCATATACCTGCACCTAAAAACCTGAAGGAACTTGAAAATGCAGTTATCACAGAATGGGAGCAAATTCCTCAAGATTTTATCCAAAATTTAATTAGAAGCATGCCTATGCGCATAAACGCTGTCATCCGAAATAGAGGAGGCAACACACGCTACTAGTGTCTCAGTTACACCATTAATTTTGCTACTAGTGTCCCGGTTTATTTTTGTCATTATTACATAATTTCAACGATTTTGATATTAGGTCTTAAGAATAATTTTAATTCGAATCTTATAGAGAAATTTGGTAGCTAATTCACTTTTAAAGTATCCGAATAAGTTTTTTCTAACTTTTAGTGTAACCAATGTTCATAAAAAATTATTAAAATTAATTCATTATAGAGATTTGTATGATTTAATATATTGTTGCGTTAATTTTGTCCAGAAGTGTATATATATATATATATATATATATATATATATATATATATATATATATATATATATATATATATATATATATATATGTATATATATATATATATATATATATATATATATATATATATATATATATATATATATATATATATATATATATATATATATATATATATATATATATATATATATATATATATATATGTATGTATATATATATATATATATATATATATATATATATATATATATATATATATATATGTATATATATATATATATATATATATATATATATATATATATATATAGGGGCGTCCCAATATTCCATGTACATAGAGTTATTGTTGATTTCTGGAATGAAAATATGACCATTTTACCCAACTAAGGAGTTTTCTGATATGAGGAATCGAAATCCAAGTTGGAGCATTTATTTTAACAGGTCATAGTACTGAATAAAAAAAGTTCTTACGCCAAATATAGTCTATATGGAAGTTGTAAAAGTAATTTATATCTACCACATAGGGTGAAAAGTCTCGAAACTTTTGAAGAAACCACAATGTTTTTACCAAAAAGCGATTTTATTCTACAACATAGTTTCCTTTAAGGGCGATACACTTATTGCAGCAATCTGCATAGTACGATTTGTCGAGTTTTCTAAAATAAGCCTCAATTTCTCATTCGGCTTCTTCATCTCTTTCCTTTTAAATTTGGAAGGAGTTAACAATCGGTGAAGGCAGGGGCGTGCTGGCCCACCGGGACTTTTCCAGGGGAGCCAAGCCTTAGGGGTGCCATCCTCAAACTTACAAAGTGTATGCAAAAGTTATGTTCGCAAGAACGACGAAAATTTTTCGTATGTGCAGGTAGTATCCAAATTTACACGTTCATAATCCTGCGTAAATATAGAATTATTCGTATACCAGGTGTACAAGTATGAAATGCGGTTTTTTTTTTCTAAAAAAACATGTCAAATGCGGAAGAATGATAAAAAGTGCTTTATTCAAAGTATGCGCCATCGCTTGTTATACATTTTTTCCATCTTTCGGGCAATTTGTGAATACTACGCCAGTAAAAATCTTCCCCTTTTGCTGCGAACCATTCATCGAGCTATTTTTTCACATCTTCGTACGAACCAAAGCGCTGCTCAGCAAGTGCGTGACCCATCGATGCAGACAAGTAGTAATCGGTAGGAGCCAAGTCTGGTGAGTAAGCCGCATAGGGTAGAACTTCCCAGCTGAGTGCTTCCAACGTGTCCCGAATTGGTTTTGCCGTATGTGATGGAGCATTATCATGAAGAAAAATGACTTTGTGTTGCCTTTTTCGGCATTCTGGCCTTTTTTCAAGCAGCGAACGGTTCAAATCGGTCAATTGTTGTTGGTAAAGTTTAGTATTAACCGTTTCCCCAGGTTTTAACAGCTCATAATAGACCACGCCCCTCTGGTCCTAGGAAACACAGAGCATCGTTTTTCTGCCAAAGCGATTCCGTCTTGCGGTCGATGTGGATGGTACGCCTGGGTCCACCCATGATTTTTTGCGCTTGGGATTCTCAAAATAAATCCACTTTTCATCCCCTATAACCATACGATGGTACGAAGCGAGCAAAATGTCACACGTGTTTTTGCGCTTTTCCATTTGCCTGTCGTTCAACTCATGTAGTGCCCATCTATCGGTCTTCTGAATCTTTCCCATCTCTCGTAGCAGATTGGAAACAGCTTGTTTCCAATCTGCTGGAGGTCAGATCTGGTGAATACGGCGGATAAATACGCAATTCACAGTCTAATTATCCAATTTCACCATCGATTTTATGGAATTGTGAGCTGGTGCATTATCTTGGTGAAACAACACTTTGCTTCGCTAAATGTGGCCTTTTTTTTTATTTCACCATTCTAAGGGTTCAATAAACCAACCTAATAGTTTCCGGTGATTGTTCGCTCTTTCTCAAGATCTTCTTCTTCTAAAGGTGCCTATCCGTTTCGGATGTTGGCGATCAAAAGAGCTATTCTGACTTTGTTGACAGTCGCACGAAAAAGGGAAAGGGAAAACCACACTCTCAGATTCTGGAGCCAAGAATTTCGTCGTCGTCCTGGACCTCTCTTGCCATACACCTTTCCCTGGAGTATCAGTTGTTGTAGGCCATAGCGCTGTTCGTTCCTCATTATGTGGCCCAGGTATTCAAGTTTTCGCCTCTTTACACTAAAAGATATTTCACATTGCTTGTCCATTCTTCTTAGAACTTCTACATTTGCTACTCTGTCCACCCAGGGAATTCTCAGTATTCAACGATAACACCACATTTCGAAGGCCTCAAGTCTCCTCATGGTGGCGTCGGTCAAGGTCCAAGATTCGACTCCGTGCATGAGCACTGAGAAGACATAGCATCGAAGTAATCGAACCTTAGTATTAAGTAGTATGTCTCGACTCTTGAAGATCTTGTTCATCTTAATGAGTGAAGTTCTTGCCATCTCGATGCGTCGCTTTATTTCAACTGAGTGATCCCACCGATCATTTAAGGTGGTGCCTAGATAAGTGAAGCCACTGACTCTTTCTATTGGTTGCTGCTCAATCACTAATTCTCGGGGTGGTACCTGGTTTTTACTAATAACCATGTAGTTAGTTTTCTTGATGTTGAACTCGAGACCAAGGAGTTGACTTTTTTCCAACAGACTTGAAACAAGAGACTGCAAACCCTCTAGACTGTCTGCAAAGGTAATCGTATCATCCGCATATCTTATATTATTTAGACGTTCTCCATTCACCAGAATTCCTTCATCAATCTCCTCCAATGCCGTTCTTATAATTTCTTCTGAATAAATATTAAAAAGGAGAGGCGACAGCCCTGGCGCACTCCACGCTGAATTGCAACATCCTCTGTGTATTGTCCATCTATTTTAATGGTAGCTGTCTGATTATAGTAGATGTTATTTATAACTCTTATGTCTTTATCGTCGAGGTTAATAGACTTTAGTATTGAGAGCAGTTTGTCATGTTTAACTCTATCGAAAGCTTTCCGGTAGTCTATGAAGCAAACGTACACATCACAATTAACATCTCTACAGCGTTGAAACAAGACCTGAACAGCAATAAGAGCATCTCGAATACCCAGCGCATTCCGGAAACCGAATTGAGTACGGGATATGTGGGTCTCACATTTTTTGTAGATTCTGTTGTGGATAATCTTAAGAAAAGTTTTAAAGTGACTCATGAGACTAATGATTCTAAAATCCTCGCATTTCTTCGCGCCAGGTTTCTTTGGTAGAGTTATAAAAGTAGATTTTAGCCAGCTTTGAGGAATATTTCCAGATTCGTATATATCATTGAACAATGAAGTAAGCCATTCTATTCCTGCATCATTCATAAGTTTAAGAAATTCTGCATAGAAATTATCTGGACCAGTTGATTTTCCGTTTTTCAATCTTCCGATTGCAGCTCTCACTTCATCGGTTGTAATTCTAGGTCCTGTTTTACAATCTGTAATAGCAAAGGTTTGTCGGTCATCGCTGAAAGATTCTTCCACATATCTTAGCCAAACATTCCTTAATTCATCTGCATCTGTTATTGGATGGTTATGGTCATCAGTAAGCTGTCCAGTCATTTTAGGTTTGTGAAACCCAGCAATCTCCTTTACCTTTTTATGTAAGTTGAAGGAATCATAGTTTTTTTCAATCGTCTTTATTTCCGGTACATTGTTCTTCAAACCACTTATTCTTGGCAACTCTAATAGCTTTCTTGATCTTCTTATCTATTTGCATATATTTTGTGCTGTTTTTGTTCTTGTACTTTCTACGATCATCCCTTATAACGAGTATATCGTCAATCATCCATTGTTTTTTCTTGGTTTTTGTTGGGCGTAGGTGTTCATCAAGGATTTTTTGATTAATTTCTTGCAATTTTTCCACCTCTTCATCAACATTAGTCCACTCCTCTTTTGTATCAACCAATTCCCCAATATGTTGTTCTACTACTTGTTTAAGTTGTTCGTTTTTCAGCTTTCTCAGATCATATTTTATTGTTTTCCGACGTTGAATTCTTTTTAATTTCAGAGTGACCATGCCAACTAGGGGATTATGATCTGATTTAATGTCAGCGCCTGGGTATGTTTTCACAGATATTATTGAGTTCCTATACCTCTTGTTGATCATGATATAGTCAATCTGGTTTCTTATAACTTTACTTGGTGAGTCTTGTGGCGATTTCCAAGTGTAAAGGCGCCGCGCTGGTAATTTAAAAAAGGTATTGGTAAGGACTAGATCTTCTTCCATTGCAAAGATGTTCAGACGGTCACCTCTCTCATTATGCTCACCCAGTCCGAAGGGTCCCACGAGATCTCCGCTTCTTCCCTTACCCATTTTAGCATTAAAGTCGCCCATAACTAGTATAAGTTTGTTTCTGTTGAGTTTTCCAAGAACATTAGTCAACTCATTATAGAACAATTCGATTTCCTCATCTCATTCTCAAGATAGACGATCAGTATTATGCCATGCGCATCCCAAAAAATACTTGTCAAAACCTTTCCAGGTGATGTTTATTTTAACCATAAACCATCTCGCCTACTCGCGGTCTTATTCGCTATACTATAATTAAATAATAGACCTTCCCAATTTCCGTCGTTTTAACAGGTCATTGACCATTCTCAAACAAATCCTCACTCTCAGTTGTATTTATTCACTAGTAGTTAAGACTTTCGTCTATCGAAAACGGTAAATTATATCATAGTGCAATTTTCAGTTGAAAGTGGGTTGGTACACAATTTTTCTCGGCCGTTCTAAATTCAAATTTATAAAGCTTTAAGATGATTTTTTTAATAGTTTTTTTTCTGACAAGTTTGTCGACCTGTAGTTATATGACTGTACTGAGTATTAACCGCAAAAAATAAAGTAGATATGCGATTGCGGTGCATTCCCTCTAAGATAATGGGGACAAAAAATTGAGGCTTTTCATTATAATTTTTGTTAGTTTTGAGAAAGTGACATTTTATTCCGTTCGCTTACTCTATACACTCAGTATATATCACCACTACACCAAACACTTTATTTTTACACTCGACACGCGTTTCGCTAACCATGTTAGCTTCATCAGGAGCGATGATTGACTTCAATCGCAGTCAATCATCGCTCCTGATGAAGCTAACATGGTTAGCGAAACGCGCGTCGAGTGCAAAAATAAAGTGTTTGGTGTAGTGGTGATATATACTGAGTGTATCATTGTGCCAAAGATTCCACATTCCCAACTTACTTACTCTATAGTCGTTAATGTCAGAAGGAATATCCTCATCCGAGTACCCCTTCATTGCTTTCGTCGCCACGGGACCCATGTAGTTGTTGACAACAGCAAATTCCATCAGAGACATGAAGACAAAAACGGAACAGCTGGACATCCATACGTCGATAGCTTTGACATACGAAACAGGCGGAAGTGATTGCTGCGATTGCGTGTTCTGTGTTGCTAAAAAAGCATCTGGGCATATTTTTATTAAAGAAATTACTTCATATCACTGCACTTAATAAAAATTAAGAGAGATCAAAATTACCTACATCAGTATTATAAGAACCTAACAATGGAAGGGGTTGAAAAAAGCTTAATTTTAAAACACATTAATGAACTTCATACACAGTTTACTGTTACTTAGAGGCGGTTTTACCGCTAACTCCTTCAATTTTACTAAACCAAGTACCAAGTAATGCACTACGTATACCTAAAGTTAGAAGCGACGTGACCCCCAGCGTGACTCGAGCCGGTATGGCTTCGGGTTTAATCCAGAAGGAAATCCAGGACATAACGACGATTAAAGCAGAGGGAATGTACGTGTGGAATAAGTGATATCCTAAGCGGCGTCGTAAATTAAAAACAACTGCAAGACATGTGAAGTTACCTGAAACACAATATCAATGTTATAATTTGTTCAGAGATTATTGGCGTATGAATATTATTCCATGTCACCATATCATAAAACTATCTATCTATCTATCTATATATATATATATATATATATATATATATATATATATATATATATATATATATATATATATATAGGGTGTTATGAAATTCACCGCATAAATTGAAACGGGTTACTCATGTAGAAGTGCATTCACTATATTTTTTTCTCAAACTCGAAAGTTTTTGAAAAATTAAAAGAAAAGGGCATTAACTCGCCATGTCCTAAAACTATATATTGATCTATCTATCTATATATATATATATATATATATATATATATATATATATATATATATATATATATAATATAAAGAGAGAAAGCAAAAGTTGGCGTATCTAACAAAATCCTAAAATAGTTGGGGAACTCGGCAAAGGGGCACAACGGATGTTCACACAATATTCATTTGGTCAATATTTCGGTCCTAGGTTGGGACCTTCATCAGGGCACAAACTGAAAAAGGGATAATGAAGCAACCAATAAGGAAAGCCGGGCGTAGAAAATTATTATTGTTAAGTTTAATTTTTAATTGTTAATTTATAATTATTAATAAATTCTTACTGTTGTTATAAAGAAGTATACATTATTATTATTATTATAAAGAAGTACCAAAGTAAAAGTTGCAAGTGACTCACATGCAGTGTGCGAATTAATCTAACAAGAATGACCATAAATAACAATTGCCATAACAAAGACCGACACTGAAACAAAACAACCACTATTCACTAACATATTAATTTAAAAACATGGAATTTACAGCAAGGATGCCATTAGAAACCTTGGATGCTGAAAAATCAAAATACTCATTTATAATTAATTAACCACCTGTGATCTGAAAAGAAATGACAAGTTTGACAAGGCGCTGACAAAGGACAACTATCTGACAGAAGTAAGTGATCACTCAAAACAAAAGTGAAAAAAGGTTGAACAACCAGGAAAGAACCGGTTGAATACAAATTAGGTACTACGTCATAAGATTCGAATGTTGGTATAACAGGAAAAGTACCCACTGGGAACGCTATTTTTAACGGTATGGAGATTAAAATGGCATAAAGGAAAAAGGATTTTATCATCTTGAGAGGAGAAGAGAGGGATTGGAGAATAAGCTGAAGAATGAAGAGGGTTTATTTATTCGTTATATACTAAGTAATTTTAATAAATATGGGAATGTAATTGTAAAGAAATTTACGGGAATCATGAAAATATATACCTAAAGAAAGGACACCCAAAAATCAAATAAGTAGCGGGAAAGAACTATAAAATACACCCTATATACATACACATATATATATATATATATATATATATATATATATATATATATATATATATATGTATATATATATATATATATATATATATATATATATATATATATATATATATATATATGTATGTATATGTATGTATATATATATATATATATATATATATATATATATATATATATAGGGTGTTATGAAATGCATAAATCGAAAATTTTTGAAAAATTAAAAAACGGGGCATTAACTCGCCCATGAAAGACCGCTATTGTACGAGCTAGCTCAAAAGAGTGCACCACAAAAAAAAAGACCAAGGCACCCGACAATAAATATTTTATATTCCGACGCTGACACACACAAAATGCTTTGTCCGCGTCGGAAATTTTTTGTGGGTAAGTAGAAAGGAAACACAATAAAGGCTTTAAGAGATTCAGAAATGCATTCATTGATCAGTGTTGCAGAGGTTTCATTTGTTATTATCAATGCTTACTGGTCATTGGATAACTGTAACTACTTACAAACGAATAAGAATAAGTAGTCAGTAATGGTATCGATATAAAATTAATTTTTAATAAAGTATATTCCTTACCAGTGGAGTACTCGATGGTGCAGTCAGTTGTATAATTGTTTGAAATGTCCAATTGAGGTAGTTCTATTTCTGGATTTACAACTAAGGGGTCTGTCATATTCCATATGAATACTAGGTCGTGGTCAGTGTGCGATACTGTAAAAAAGTAGAATTTTTAATTAAATTAAAACGCAATATTTAAAAACTAACTTATTTAGCAGGCTATTGTACTCCTGTTGAAATTATAAAGTTTTAACTGCAGCCCTGTTCAGGCGTCACCGGTGGCAATTTTTCTTACTGTTTTGAAGTTAAAAAAATTTACATATCATTAGTGTTTTATAATACTGTGCTCAAAAGTTTTTATGATTGTTCTATCAGGTCTAGGAAAAAGTTCGTGGCGTTTTTTAGTAAAATTCAACTGGTTTTCTTATAGTGTGAAAATAAATTTATTTAAACCAAATATGCTCCATTATTATCGACAATGTTTCGCCATTTTTCGGGTAGAGCCATGATGCCATCGGTGAAAAACTTCTGTGGTGTCTGGTTGAAAAACTGAATCAAGTGGTTTTCACAGGCTTCTTTTGAAATCAGCTTAATTCCATTGAGAGAGTTCTGCAGAGATCGGAACAAGTGATAGTCAGAGGGTGCTATGTCTGGACTATACGGTGGATGCATCAAAACTTCCCAACCAAGCTCTCGCAATTTTTGACGAGTCATTAAAGAAGTGCGTGGTCGGGCGTTGTCATGATGGAAGACAACACCTTTCCTATTAATCAATTCGGGCCATTTTCTTTCAATTGTCTGGCGTAATTTCTCTAGTTATCCACAGTAGAGTTGAGAATCAATCGTCTGACCAACTGGAAGTAGCTCATGGTGGGCGATTCCCTTCCAGTCCTACCACACACAGCATCACCTTTTTCGGCGTCAATCCTGGCTTCGCGAACGCTTGTGACGGCTCACCATGCCTTGTCCACTATCTTTTACGCTTCCGATGACACGTTTCAGAAATGGCTCCATTACATTGCGATTCAGCAACGCATCGCAGATGTTAATTCGGTCTATCATGTTTTTCGCACTCAACTCATGAGGAACCCATACATCGAGCCAGCTTTGTGTAAAGGGTTTAAAACCGTTTTGTGGTCAATGCCTAGCTCCATACCAATATCGACACTGCTGATATGCTTATCTTGCTCGACTTTTTCAAGAATTTCATCACCTTTTTCAGTGATTGGACGACCATAGCGTAACTTACTTTTTTCCATTTTCAAACGCAAACAACTTTCCAACCACTGCACCAATTTCGATCTTTATACACTCAAAGTAACGCTCGAAGTGTCGCCTTTCCAACGAGCGTTTAGTGGTGTCACTGCGATCTGTGTTTCTTGAGTTATTTGCAATTGACGCCATCTATCGGGAAAAACGCCACGAACTTTTTCCTAGACCAAATATTTTAAATCAATAATAATGAACCAGTAATAATGTTTTAGTTGGAAAACAATTGCATGTTTTACAGTTTATATCCTGTTACTACGAGTTTTAAAAAATTTTGAGTGTAAGTTTGTGAGTTACATATATTGTTCTTTAATCAAATTCCCAACGTGCTTTTACATTACCTTACTAGATGACACATTTCAGGCGCGAAATAAACAATTACTTAAATTTTAAATTTCCCAACAGCTGGCTAGGGTGAAATGGGCCATTTTCTTGGCCACTAAGACCTATATTTGACGAAAGGACTCTACTTAGTGAGTAATACAAATAGGTAACAATGATACCCTGTAATCTAACCTATCAACAATATATATTCAATTTATGTACTTACAACTTTCGATCATCATGGTACAGATTTGAGTATCGTGAGGATAAGTCTCAAACTTCATTGCACAAGACAGTACTAGGGTTAATCTAAAAATGAACTAAACTTTGTTTTGTTATATGCAAAAACAATACATAATTTAATATATTTCCATATAAAATTCAATTTTAAGTTAAACATGCACTTATCAATAAATGGATTGAATATTTAATAACAACTTTAGGTATATATTAAGGCGAAAGGTCACTTAAAAACTCAAACTTTCCTAATTTTTATTTTTCGAAATCTCTAGGAAGTCCTGCCTAAGCTAACTAATAAATAAAAAAATTTGGCCAAAAAAAAATTGTTTCGTTACAGTTAGAGCCCTACAGTGCCAAAAGCAGCGCAAGATTAGAAGCTCTGATTCAGTCTTGACTATACGCAAGATGTACTCCACCTAACCTCTCCCCAAACAACACCCCTTTATCTAATCTGTTCTCCACTTAAAACTTTTCCAACGGCATTTTCAACGTCTTTAAGCCTAACGTCCTAACTTATATGCTCTAATTGACCGCAGTACGACGCTTCTTGCGTCTTATCTCCCAAATTTTAAAAATTAGTTTTTTCAAATCACATTTTCCTACTTTTGAGACACCCAGTGCAATTATTTAAAATTTAACTACATCAAATGAGGTTCATTTTATCATGAGGTCTTCTCATGTGTCAGCTAATATCCTTACTTTGACATATACAGCAACGTTTTATCGTGATACAGCCATAAATAGTGATTCGGAATGGTCATTTCATGGAAAGTTACACTTTTTGCATTTTTAAAAAAGCAGTCAGGTCTCCATATACTATGGAGCCATTCCACATCCAAGATGCGGTATTCTTCACTCATGTTCTCTGGAAGACGCAGTCTTGGATCCCTCCAACTTTGTGCTAAGAAGATGTCCGTTACATAAGTCTAAAAGAAACAATACAAATAGTGTCCACAATAAAATATATCGACTTTTTACAATGGATAGGAATTACATGCCTTAATACTTGTACATCAGAAATAATTAATAAACTATAAGGGATAAGGCCACTCCAGGTCCCAGGAAAAAAAGGCTAATTTCGGGATTTTTTTTCAAGAGTATAATAAAACTATTAAACAAATATTTAAGTGTACAAAAATATTTTTTTTTTTATCTTTTTAATTCAAAATAGCGGCTTTAGAATTCAAGACGACAAGGCAATTTTTATGCGAGGCCTGAACTGGGCGAAACGGTTGCTGCCGTACAATTCAACCTAGAACAAAAAACTAAAAAATTTTCATTAATATACACATGTCAAAAACTAGTGGATAACGTATGGAAGGAAATTTGACATATCGTTTTTTCGATAAATAGTGTACATTTGAAAAAAAAATGTTCATTTTTCACCCAAAAATTTCACGAAAAATTGTTTATAAAAAGGAAGTTTATAACTTATCGCAAAATCCATACGCTTTCCCCTAGACAATGTATCTGAAAATTTACTCTCAAAATTTCAAGCGAATCGAAAAAGATTTGTGGCAGCTGTCAAGGTGCCTTGTCATCTTGGATTCTGAAGTGGCCATTTTGAATTAAAAAGATAAAAAAAATATTTTTGTACACTTAAAAATCCATTTAATAAAGTACTGCAAATTAATTTTCGACTGATTTCATTATACTCGACATGCAGAGATCAGAGAGATCAGATTTTTGCAACATACGAGGTTTAAACTCGAACATAAATTCAGTGCACGAACACCTGCAATCAAATAAACCTCATGTACTCGCTCTCTGTGAAACCAAGACCAGCACAGTCAATTATCTTTATCCTGGGTACGACTTATATTCCCGATTTAGGCGTAACTTTGGAATCTGTCTTTTTGTCAGAAGCGACCTCTCTTGCCAACGAGAAGAGGCTATGGAGCCCCCAAACTTTGATGTTATGTGGTTAAAAATAACGACTCAACCAACCACAAGGTTCATCTGTATCCTTTATCCACCACCAAGTGACTTTAGAACAGTTTTCGCTTCTCTTGCAGACACCATCGACCATTTACAAATTAACTATCCAAATACCGAAATTGCCATCCTGGGTGACTTTAATGTACACAAGATCAACTGGCTTAAATATTCAAATACTATCGACGAGCAAGGTCGTGAAGCTGAATCATTTTCAATCAGTTGTGGTTTAACTCAGCTCATTGACGAACCAACACCGATCCCTGATCGCGAAGAGTTCGCCAGTCTTCTTGATATGTTTTTAACCACCAGTCCGGAGATGTACACGGTCAGCGTAAATCCGCCGTTAGGTTCTTCTGACCATAAACTAGTTTCGACATCGAGTATCCTACCAATCAGTGACAGAGAGGCGCCTAAACCGCGCAAGATTTGGCACTACAAATCTGCTAAGTGGGAAGATCTCATGGAATATTTTCGAACTTTCCCTTGACTAGACGTTTGTTTTCGATCCGAAGACCCATCCGACTGCGCCAGGGAGGTTTCCGATATTGTTTTGGCCGGTATGGAGGCTTACATCCCTTTTCGAAGAAATGCCCTTCCAACGACAAGCCTTGGTTTGACCGAAAATGCAAAGAAGTTGTTGCTTCTGAACATCTTGCCTACCGACAATGGCGTGAAAATCCATATACCGTAACACCTTTGTTCGTGCCAGGAACAGAAGAAATTATCGACGAAACCAAGGAGGCACACAATCAACGAATTAGAAACAAGCTTCTCTCTTGTCCCAACAATTCCAGGTCCTTTTGGTCAGTCGCTAAGGCAGTCAGTCAAAATTTCACCAAATCTACCATACCACCACTCACACGGCCAGATAATTCTATTGCAACGACACCTGTTGAGAAAGCGAACTTGTTGACTGAACTCTTTGCTTCACATTCTACTGTCGATTTTCAAGGAAAAACACCACCTACTATTCCCATAGTGCAGTCAAGGATGCCCGATATTGTCTTCAGACAGCGTATCATAGAACGTATTTTAATGAAGCTAGACACCAAAAAGCTTCTGGCGCTGACGGAATACCTACCATAGTTCTCAAAAACTATGCGAGGGAACTAACACCAGTTTTCTGTAGACTTTTCAACCTATCCTACAGAAAGGGAATATTTCCTTCCTGCTGGAAATGTGCCACAGTTCAGCCGATACCTAAAAAAGGCAAGAAGACCTTGCCAAATAACTACCGACCAATCGCACTGCTTTCAATAATATCGAAAGTCATGGAAAAGGCTATCAATCAGCATCTTCTAAAGTATCTTGAAGGTTTCAACATTATTAGCGATCATCAATATGGCTTTCGTAAAAATATATCAACAGGATATCTTCTGACTTATGTAACACACGTTTGGAACAACCAATTGAACACTTTGGAGAATCTCGAGCGGTTGCTCTTGACATATCCAAGGCATTCGACCGTGTTTGGCCACGATGGGCTGTTGGCTAAGCTACTCTCTTATGGTTTGTCTGAAAAGTTCTGTTTGTGGCTCTCATGTTTCCTCAGAGGGCGTTCTTTTGCGAGTAGCAGTCGACAGATTTCTTTCTAACGCCTTTACTATCGACGCCGGTGTGCCTCAGGACTCCATACTGTCTCCTACTCTTTTTCTCATTTACATTAACGAGCTGCTGGAAACGACCAAGAATACAATCTACAGCTTTGCAGATGACAGTACGCTTATCTCTTCATTCACTTTGAACACTCAGACATCGGCTAATCAGACGAATATTCGCAGACAGCAGGAAGTCGTTCAACTTAACAAAGACTTGGAAGAAATTTTACAGGGTGACAGTAACCAAGTAGAATTTAACGCTACAAAAACCCAGGCGACAGTTTTTGTAAAAAAGTTAACGTTGCTGAACCCGACATAGTTATGTCCGGGCACTCCATTCCTCTAACATCGTCACTCAATTTGTTGGGCGTTAATTTGGGAGCAAATATGTCCTGGCATGAACATGTGGCAGGCATAGCGAAGGGAGCTTTCAAAAGTTGGGAATATTATTTCGAACGGGGAGAACATCATCCCTTTGGAATAATTTGCCCAGGACTGTGTTTCCCACCGAGTACAATCTACAGCGATTCAAGAACAACGTGAATCGCTTTTTCCGCACACGTTTCGCCCTGTAGCGCTTTAGGGACTTCTTCCCTGCAGCACGTGTGCTAGACCTATAAAAAAAAAAATACTCTTGAAAAAATTCCCGAAATTAGCCTTTTTTTTCCTGAGACCTGGAGCGGCCTTACCCCTTAACCATAATGTTCAAAATTTATTATAAAAACGAAAACGTTTTCATCCCGCAAATCGTTTTTAAAATCAATCTATTATCAACGTGTATCATGATTCTTAAAATTATGATACAGACCTGGCTAAATTCACAATTTAAGCGCTTACGATTATCATTTGCTAATACACAGTTTGTATTTTTATTTACTTAAGTATATATTCGACAAATGTTTATGCATATACGGTAATCTACTTATATAATATAGTTTCTACAGACTTTCTATTTAAGTAATTAGCAGCACACGAGCTGCTGTCAACTAATGTTACCTTCTTAGTAAGTCAGGTTATCAAATGTAATAACAAATTCAAGAAATTTTTAAAAATTTATAACAATATTTAATTATTATCACTTTATTATTATTATTATAATACATTGAGCAATTAACCTAACACAAAGATAAATAATCTTTAAGAGATCAACGTGATATAGTTTTATTATTATAGTTCATATTTTCATTTCTTCATTAAAATGATTTATTGATAAAAAGTTTTCTCCGAAAAATGTTACCTTCTTAGTAAGTCAGGTTATCAAATGCAATAATAAATTCAAGAAATTTTTAAAAATTTTTAACAATATTTAATTATTATCACGTTATTATTATTATTATAATACATTGAGCAATTAACCTAACACAAAGATAAATAATCTTTAAGAGATCAACGTGATATAGTTTTATTATTATAGTTCATATTTTCATTTCTTCATTAAAATGATTTATTGATAAAAAGTTTTCTCCGAAAAATGTTACCTTCTTAGTAAGTCAGGTTATCAAATACAGTAATAAATTCAAGAAAGTTTTAAAAATTTATAACAATATTTAATTAATATCACGTTATTGTTATTATTATAATACATTGAGCAATTAACCTAACACAAAGATAAATAATCTTTAAGAGATCAACTTGATATAGTTTTATTATTATAGTTTATATTTTTATTTCTTCATTAAAATGATTTATTGATAAAAGTTTTCTCCGAAAAATGTTACCTTCTTAGTAAGTCAGGTTATCAAATGCAATAATAAATTCAAGAAATTTTTAAAAATTTATAACAATAGTTAATTATTATCACGTTATTATTATTATTATAATACATTGAGCAATTAACCTAACACAAAGATAAATAATCTTTAAGAGATCAACGTGATATAGTTTTATTATTATAGTTCATATTTTCATTTCTTCATTAAAATGATTTATTGATAAAAAGTTTTCTCCGAAAAATGTTACCTTCTTAGTAAGTCAGGTTATCAAATGCAATAATAAATTCAAGAAATTTTTAAAAATTTATAACAATATTTAATTATTATCACATTATTATTATAATACATTGAGCAATTAACCTAACACAAAGATAAATAATCTTTAAGAGATCAACTTGATATAGTTTTATTATTATAGTTTATATTTTCATTTCTTCATTAAAATGATTTATTGATAAAAAGTTTTCTCCGAAAAATGTTACCTTCTTAGTAAGTCAGGTTATCAAATACAGTAATAAATTCAAGAAATTTTTAGAAATTTATAACAATATTTAATTATTATCACGTTATTATTATTATTATAATACATTGAGCAATTAACCTAACACAAAGATAAATAATCTTTAAGAGATCAACTTGATATAGTTTTATTATTATAGTTTATATTTTTATTTCTTCATTAAAATGATTTATCGATAAAAAGTTTTCTCCGAAAAAAATTTCTAATAAATATTGAAGAATAAATGAAGCATATATAACTTTTAAATAGGCTTAAGCTTTACCTAATGTCTAGATATTTTTATTTTAAAATATCAATAACATCGTACACAATACCGTTGTCTACTCTAAGATTGATTATAATATTTACAAGCTTGTCATTGGGAAGGATGAAATGTATATAAAATATAATTTATATTCCGCAGATTGCTGACAATGCAAAATATACGGCAAAAATAACATTAGCTCTGGAAAGAAAAAGCTTTACAATCAACGTCTATATTTTATGAAAAGAAAACAATAACATATTAAAACGGAGACTTTGAAAAATAGCAGAAATTATGCGATTTTTTTCTAACGTAAAAACAAATATATTACTATTTTTATACTTTACTAAAAGTAAAGATGTCGTATACCTTGGGATTGTCCCTTATTATCGGGTTAGGTATTCGTGGAACAGAGACCAACACTATGTCCATTCTCAATTTTCGCAAGTCGCTATTGGGAAATCTTTACTTCATATTTGTTTTTATGTAATTTTTCAGCAAGAACTAAGTCTAGCACACTACTTTATAACTGCGTATTTAAAAAAATCAAAACTTGTTACCATAGATTCCTCATTTATGGAATCTAACGACAGGACTGTAACATGAAAGTAAACAATAGTAGGTTGTCCATGAAATTTAGGGGCTCGGTTTTTATCATAATGCTTGGGCCTTAATGGTAAAATATCCCTTAAAGATAAACTAGTCTCCTCAACATAATCTCGCATTTTACTGCTTGAATGGTTACTGAAACAAAAATTTGGCAAAGTAATTTACCGAGTACGTCCTTTACAAACAGTCGGTTCTAAAATACACCGAATCTGACATTCTTACACTAAACTAAAACTTAATCTCAGCGTGTAATATTAATAAAGCAAATTGGTGAAGTTATTTACCCAGTACCGCAATACCATGTATAAGTGGTAAAAATAAAAAGATACTTTGTATCAATATAACAGTATACTAGTTATTATCATGGTCACACTTACAATGAATGGGTAGCCATAACGCAAAGCATTATGTATAATACGAAAAAAATACAAATCTTTAGGTCAAAACACATTATCGTACACTTATCTCTGCTGAACTAGACGCAATAGCTTATCCTTCAATTTTATTACTAATTAAATTATTGTATAATAGGCTTAAACTTATTAGTCACACTATAAAACTTGTCTAAAGGTCGTATTTATTTACTGTTTTAATACTCAGTGGCGTGGTCAAGTTTTAGGGGTCGGTGGATCCGACGGCACTTCTTTTAGAAAAAAAATAGAGGGTATTAAAGCCGTTTATATAAACATGCGCTTTTTTTCAAATCCATGGTGACGGAGGCACATGCCTCTCTGCCACCTTCCTGGCTACACCGTTATTAATACTGTATGTTTAAATCAAACCAAAATTTATTGATGCCAATATATATAAGTACTTACACACGGCAATACAAGTCGATATAATTATCGATTATTAATTTGTAGATACTCATATATGTATCCCCCTAGGTATGTACCTAGATGAGCATGTGGTGCGTTACTATAGGGATGACGACAATTATCGAACATGGCCGATGACGTCAGATACGAGCAACTACAGAGGGAAGTGTCAGTTGGTCTTCAGTCATCGTTTGTATATGACGTTCCTCGTGCTGCGCTTAATTAACGGTAAGTTCATTACATTAATAATCTAATTAAATGTATATATATATATATATATATATATATATATATATATATATATATATATATATATATATATATATATATACTAGTCGGGCCCGCGGCTCCGCTCGTGTGGACTTGATTCACTACTATCGTCACTGCTTATTCCTTATGTTATCCAACGTAATAAAATATCTCCCATTATTTCCCCTTATCTCCCAATATTTCTCCTTATCTCCCATTATCCCTACATAATTTCCATTATCTAGGCTTATCTCCGCTCATCGCTCATTATTTCTCCTTCTCTCCCATTATTTTTCCTTATCTCCCGTTATTTCCCCTTATCTCCCATTATCTCGCCATAACTCCCATTATCTAGACTTATCTCTGCTTATCTCCCATTATTTCTCCTTATCTCCCATTATTTATATTTATCTCCAATTATCTCACCTTATCTCCCATTATCGAGGCTTATCTCGACTTATCTCCCATTATTTCTCCTTATCTCCCATTATCTTATCTTATCTCCCATTATCTAGGCTTATATTGAATTATATAGAACATATGTATAAATTTATAAAAACACGTAAATCGGATAAGTAGTTCTCAAGTGATAAGCTCACTAACGGACAGACAGGCAGAGAGACAGAGAGACAGACAGACAGACAAGAGATGTTGCATTTTATATATATTCTAGATAATAGATTATAGATAACCTGGCCAGAGAACAAATGTATGAATTAAAAAAAAAAAACACGTAAATCGGATAAGTGGTTCTCGAGTGATAAGGGCACTAACGGACAGACAGACAGAGAGACGTTGCATTTTATATATATTATATTCTTTGCTACATAATATTGTTCTATATTTAATGCTTTAGGCAGTGTATTGCAAGAGAACGCGCTAGCAGCAAACTTTTCTCCGACTTGATTCACTATTATCGTCACTGCTGATTCCTTATGTCACCTAACGTAATAAAATATATCCTATAACCTGACCAGAGAACATATGTATGTTTAAAAAAAAGCACGAAAATCTGATACGTGGTTCTCCAGTGATAAGCGCACTAACGGACAGACAGACAGACAAAGAGACGTTGTATTTTATATATATTATAGTTATTCTTTGCTACATGATATTGTTCCATATTTAATGGTTTAGCATGTTTAAAAAAAAGCACGTAAATCGGATAAGTGGTTCTCCAGTGATAAGCGCACTAACGGACAGCCAGACAGACAGAGATACGTTGCATTTTATATATATTATAGGTGTAATAAAATATATATCTATAACCTGGTCAGAGAACAAATGTATGAATTTAAAAAATCACGTAAATCGGATAAGTGGTTCTCGAGAGATAAGCGCACTAACTGACAGACAGACAGACAGACAGAGAGACGTTGTATTTTATATATGTTATAGATATAGATTATTATTATTATTATATAACCTGGCCAAAGAATACATGTATGAATTTAAAAAAAGGCACGTAAATCGGATAAGTGATTCTCGCGTGATAAACGCACTAATGGACAGACAGACAGACATTCCATTATATATTATAGTTGTTACATAATATTGTTCCATATTTAATGGTTTAGGCTGTGTATTGCAAGGGAACGCGCTAGCGGCAAACTTTTTTCCGACTTCATTCACTATTTTACATCACTACTCATTCCTTATGCTACCTATCGTAATAAAATATAGTCTATAACCTGGCCAGAGAATATATGTATGTTTAAAAAAAAAAAGTACGTAAATCGGATAAGTGGTTCTCCAGTGATAAGCGCACTAACGGACAGACAGACAGAGAGACGTTGCATTTTATATATATTATAGATATATAGATATAACACATGGGCTGAAAAGTCCCGGGCCTAACAAAGAAAACACGGTTTTTTTGGTTCAAAATTAGCTTTATTCATCAACGTAATCTCCATCAAGAGCAATGCAATCATTCCAGCGCCGCTCTAACAATGGCCAAACACTGCTCAGAATCATCAACACGTTCTTGTTTTTGATAAACAGTGAGCAAACGCGGCACCCACTTTGAACAGAGCTTTCTCATAGTCAAATGCTCATGCAATATAAAGCCAACACGTTCTTTTGATATCTTTACGATGTCAGCTAACTCACGCAACTTCACTTTTCGATCATTCAAAACGATTTTATGGATTTTTTTTATGTTTTCTGGTGTTACCGCCTCATTTGGACGTCCACTGCGTTCTGCATCATCGGTGTCTCTACGACCACGTTTGAAGTCAGCAAACCAATGTTTTATTGTTGTTTCTGATGGAGCGGAGTCCCCATAACACTTTTCAAGCCATTGCTTCGCTTGAACGGTATTTTTTCCCATCAAGAGGCATGTAAAATATTATAACACGAAATTGTTTTTGATCCATTGTTTTGAAAATAACAAAAGTAGCGTCACTCTTAGCACAATAACTCACAAACTAATGAATAGAATATCATGAAATTTTAACAGCTGTCTTTTGAAGGTTAGTATTAACTGAAAAAAAGGTGACTGCAATAAAACTAGCGCCATCTATGTGTAGGCCCGGGACTTTTCAGCCCATGTGTTATATATATATATATATATATATATATATATATATATATATATATGTGTGTGTGTGTGTGTGTATACATATATGGAATGGAATTTGCTAAAATATTAGGGGTTGGGAAACGTTCTGAAAAAATAAGACCAATAAAGGAGATAATGCGCGATGAGCAATTGACACAAACCATCCTAAGAAATAAGTCAAGATTTAGAGAACAGGGAACGAGCATTGTCATGATCAAACTCTGAAGGCAAAGGCATCAGTTCAGGGAGCTGAGGGCTCAGTTACAGCAGCGTCTTCATAATGGTGAAACTAAGCTGGGCATAATATATTTCGGGGGTGTGCCTAAGATTGTGCATATAGACAGTCCACGACATCACCCTACGCGGCAAAAAAAAACTTAACAAGGACAGGCCGAATTTAACAATTTATTACCAAAACGTCAGAGGTACCAAAACCAAAATGAAAGTATGTTAGTTTGTGATTTTGATGTGGTGGTATTCTCAGAAACCTGGCTTAGTGAAGATGTCTGTAATGCTGAAATTGGTATATCTGAGTCCGTATTATATCGAAAAGATCGGTCCAACCAGACTAGTAATAAAAAAAAAGGTGGGGTGTGGAGGTGGGTAGTGTTTATTGCAGTACGTAACTGTTATGAGTCCTCTGTAGTGCCAAACAACTTCAATAGTGTAGAACACTTATTTGTTTTAATTCGAAGTGGTACGGCAAGACTTGTTGTAGGTGCTGTGTACTTGCCGCCACCCATTAAAGTAGACACTATTCAGCGCTATGCTACATGAGTGGTGTTAAAGATGTAAATACTGCAGTCTGCCTTCGATGAAGGTTTGTATACTGGTATTAGTCTGTATGTTCCTGTGATTCGTTCAAAGAATCCGAAGTTCCAAGGTGGTTTTCTAATGAACTTAAAAATCTTATTCTAAAAAAGAAGATATGTCACAAAGAATACAAAAGAACCCGTCAGTGAGAAACTTAAGTTAAGATCCCAATCTAATATTCTGAAGAGCCATTGCTGTTTGCAGTACGTTAAAAATATTGAGACAAACATAAGTTATGACACCAAACAATTTTGGAACTTCATTGCCAGTAAAAAGGGGGGCAAGTCCATCCCTAACTTAATAAATCTAGACGAACAAACAGAGACGGGTGGACAGACTATTGTGGAAATTTTTAAATCTCATTTTCGGGGTGCTTATAGGTCTGATGCTGACGGTGGTGAGTCTTGGCTGGATGAATCATTCTCCTTGAGGTTGAGGTCTCCCTGGGAGCAGAATTTGACCATATATCCAAACTTGACATAAATAAGGGGCCAGGTCCTCATGGTATATCTCCCAGACTTTTAGTTAACTGTGCCTATGCTTTGGCGAAACCGCTATATGTGCTTTTTAAATTCGGAGCGGTGTCTTTCCTGACCAATGGAAATGTAGTTTTATTACTCCAGTATTCAAATCCAGCGACCAGTCAGACGCTAAAAATTATAGACCTATTTCTGTTGTTGTTGTTTTAATAGGTCAGAGCGCATCGACTGCTAAGGTCATTTGACGCCCCACATTAAATGTATTTAATAATTATATAGATATTTTTAGTTCTTTTAGGTATTTGCAAATATTTTCTTTGATTGATGTGAATTGCTCAATGTTCTGTTTAATTGAATGAGGAATGTTATATTTAATTCTCAGATGAAGTGAGTGGTTTGCTTCAAAGATATGTTTGACCGTCAGAGTGGAACTGCATACATCACTCTTCGGCAATGGTTCTTTTTTTAGGAGCTATGAGTGAGTGTGGTAAGTATGAGCTATGGCCAATCTTCTCAGCAATACATTGTCCGATCTTTTGTTATTTGAATTATGTAGAGGAGGGAATACATCTATTCTAAGTTTTATCCCAAAATCTTTCCAAAAATTGTTTTTGATAAATTAAAACACTTCATAAAATCTCTTTTAGTTCTGGAACAGCACGGTTTCGTTGGGGGCCTATCAACAGCTACAAACTTGATCTTCTTGGTTCAAAGTACTACTGATGCAATGAAGGCAGTTGGTCAGGTTGACGTGGTTTATACGGATTTCAGCAAGCCTTCGATACTGTCAACCACGATATCTTGATAAGGAAATTAAGAAGTATGGCTTTAGTGGATCACTACTGAATTGGTTAACCTGTTACCTTAGATATAGGAAACAGTTTGTTAAAGTAAAGGGCTTTTTGTCGAGTGAGGTATCTGTTACATAGGGTGTACCTCAGGGTAGCCACCTGAGCCCGTTGCTGTTTAATGTATTTATTGAACTCCGTGAGGTGATTCTATTTTCATGGCCCCTATTTTTTGCAGATGAATTGAAATTGTTTATGGTAATTCATTCTGTTGATGATGCTGTGAGACTACAAGGAGACTTGGATAGGGTGAGTGAGTGGTGCAGAAGAAACAAAATGAATCTTAATATTAAAAAATGCGAGTTAATGTCGTTCTTTCAGGTGAAACTCCGCTTTTATATGACTACAGTATCAATAATTGTCTTCTGGAAAAAATCTCTTCATTATGTGACTTAGGTACCATATTTATTTGGACACTAAGCTCAATTTTCATATTCACTATGACTTTATTGCTAACAAATGTTTAAAATTCCTTTGCTTCGTCTGTAGGAATACTAGGGATTTCCAGACTGTAGATGGCATGAATACTTTATATAAGGCCTTGGTAAGATCTTCTGTAGAGTATCTCTCATGTGTATGGTCGCCTTTATATGCGATACATATTGAAGGTATTGAAAGGGTTCAGAAGAATTATGCTAGATGCTTAGAAATCTAAGTGGAACATCACTGCTTGTGGGGACGTGCTGCGAAGACTCAAGTTGCAATCGCTTTCACGACGTAGGAGAGTTGCTGATATCTGTTTCTTATTTCGACTTGTAAATGGTCATATAGACTGCCCCGATCTTCTGATTTGATAAATTTCCGTATTCCACCAAGATCAACAAGGGACCACTCACTCTTCGACCCGAAGTACCATAGATGTAACTATGGCCTATTCTCGCCGATCACTATGGTGTTGGTGAAACGCAACTTGATTTTTTTAATCTCTTTTTAAAACTTGTTGTTGTATTGCTATAATTGTTGTTGTATTATTATAATTTCTGTAAAAATTATGTATATAATGGGTCTGCCCTTAAATAAATAAATAAATAAATAAATAAATAAATATATATATATATATATATATATATATATATATATATATACTTATATATATATATATATATATATATATATATATATATATATATATATATATATATATATTATATATATATATATATATATATATATATATATATATATATATATATATATATATATAAAGTAGTTAAAGTTTTTTCTTTTTTTTTCGAGAATTCGGTCAATAAGAGGGAACTCATTTGTTGTCAAATTCTATATTTAGATGGTAATTCCCAACTTCATCAGGAATGTAAAAACTGAAAACAGAAAGGACAAAAAACCGTATGTACTAAACAAAAATCAACAAAAGGAGACTCATCAACACAGAGTATTACAAAATCAAAGGTGATGTTAACATGCGTCATACAGTACTAACAAACAAAACACAAACAACATGACAAGGACCAACAACAAGACCTTCTGTCCCGATCACTATAAACTCACTGATCGATACTAAAGTCATTTGCTTGAACAGTGGTTTGACTGTCTGAGTAGTACCTACGCATAATTATTAATAGCCTATCAGATCATACTTTAAATCTTCTTCTTCTTCCACGTACTGTAGGCCTTAGGCCTGTAGTTTCCAACTCATCAGTTTTCTTGAGATGTTGATGTCCATGATTCGAGCCATCTCTTTGGAGGTCTTTCCAGGGGTTGTCGTGTCCGTGGTTTACCATCTCGCGCGCATTCTCGCTAGTCTCTCCTCAATCATTCTCTCCACGTGATCTCTCCAAGCTCTTCTACGTTTACGTCCCCATCTGATTATGTCTTCCACTTCGCATTCATATATGTCTGTGTTTCTTTTCCTATGTCTTAGTGTGTATCCTGAAATGTTTCTAAGTATTTTCATCTCTGTCGTTCGAAGAATGTTTTTTGTTCTTTTGTCGTCTGCTCTTGTTTCCATAGCGTATGTTAGTATGGGTCTGACACATGTTTTGTATATCCTTACTTTTGCCTTTTTATTCATAAAGGCATTGTTCCAGATGATGTCCCGAAGTGCGCCTGATATTCGGCTGGCTTTGTTTGCTTGGTCCTTCACTTCATTTATTCTATTTTGGCATGAGGTGATTTGTATGCCTAGGTAGTTAAATGACATGACTTGTTCTTTAAATCTACAAACTTAAAATGTTACAATAGATATATATATATATATATATATATATATATATATATATATATATATATATGTATATATATATATATATATATATATATATATATATATATATATATACGAGGCTGGTTTGAAAAGTCCGTGCAAAAATAAAAACTACTTATGTGTTTGGGGTAAACCTTTTTTATTTTTCGACATAGTCTCCTTTTAGGCTTATACACTTCGTCCAACGATGTTCTAGTTTGTTGATCCCTTCCGAATAATAGGATTTGTCCAAGTCTGCAAAATATCCATTAGTGTCTGCAATCACCTCCTCGTTTGAATAAAATCTTTGTCCCGCCAGCCATTTCTCCAAATTGGGGAACAAATAGTAGTCCGAGGGAGCCAAGTCTGGAGAATAGGGGGGATGTGAAACGAGTTGGAATCCTATTTCCATTAATTTTGCGACCACAACTGCTGAGGTGTGTGCTAGTGCGTTGTCGTGATGGAAAAGGACTTTCTTGTGGGCCAATCGCGGGCGTTTTTCTTGCAGCTCGGTTTTCAAACGGTCCAATAACGATGAATAATATTCACCTGTAATAGTTTTACCCTTTTCCAGATAGTCGATGAGGATTATCCCTTGCGAATCCCAAAAGACAGTCGCCATAACCTTTCCGGTCGAAGGAACGGTCTTCGCCTTTTTTGGTGCAGATTCCCCTTGGTAACCCATTGTTTAGATTGTTGTTTGGTCTCAGGAGTATAGTAATGTATCCATGTTTCATCCACAGTGACGAAACGACGCTTAAAGTCCTCCGGATTCTTCTGGAACAGCTGCAAACCATCCTTGCAACACTTCACACGATTCCGTTTTTGGTCAAGCGTGAGCAATCGCGGCACCCATCTTGCGAATAGCTTTCTCATGTCCAAATGTTTATGCAAAATATTATGTACCCGTTCAGTCGAGATGCCCACAGCACTAGCAATCTCACGCACCTTAACTCTTCGTCATCCATCCATATCATGGATTTGATCAATGATTTCGGGAGTCGTAACCTCCACAGGCCGTCCAGAACGTTCAGCGTCACTTGTGCCCATATGGCCAGTCCGAAAATTTTGAAACCACTTATAAACTCTTCTAATCGAAGGTGCAGAGTCACCATAATGTTTATCAAGCTTCTCTTTAGTCTCCTGAGGCGTTTTGCCTTTCATAAAGTAATGTTTAATCACCACACGAAATTCTTTTTCGTCCATTTCTTGAAAATTACTCGACTTCCTTGATTCACACGAATGCCAAACGCAAAGAAATAGACCAATATGGCTGAAACTTGGTGTGCGTTCATTCAAGAGATGCCACTAACTAAACATGACCTCGATACGCGCCGGTGGTGCCATCTCTCGGACTTTGCACGGACTTTTCAAAGCAGCTTCGTATATATATATATATATATATATATATATATATATATATATATATATATATATATATATATATATATATAAAAATGAGAGAACAAATAAATTGACAATGGTTTTATTAAACCACAGTGGTTAAAAGTCTCATTTGTAGAGGTGAATCAGTTTTATTTTTGTTTTTTCCTCCTCGCTTTCATTGAATATTGAGTAGTTCAAAGTCTCCCTATCTTATTCCGATACCTATTCAATTTGTTAAGCAAGTTGCCCCCATATCCCCAACTTTTATTTGATGCTTACTACAGTTATCCCCGACACTTTTGATGATATACAGGGGCTTTTTATATTATGCACTAAGTGAATTAGGTCTCCAAGTGTTCTCTTATCGCATGCCCAATCCAACTAATCTGTTGTACTTGATTGCCTTTCTCGTAATTTGTCCTGATATAAGTGCTGAGTCCGTTCAACGGAGACGGTGAGTAATGGAGTCGGGTATCTAAACTGGAGGTTTTCCGACGACTAAACATCATTAGATAGATTTGTAATTTTATAGATCTTTTGTCTCATTTTTCTTTTTCTGCCCATCCATTGATCGTTTCCATGTCTTTTCTTCCAATTTTATCCTTTTAAAAACCATGTTGGTTTTATTTACCATTCTATTGTAGAGTAGATATGATGATATCTGCTACAAGCAATACTGTTTTGGATTAGCCCATGCATATATACAAAACGAAATCTATATCTGCGGCACGCAATAGTATAGGGTTGAATCTTATTGAGAAATAAACTGCTGTAGGCAGATTGGTCATTGGTTTTCATTTGATCCTGAAACTGGAAGAAGCTTATTTTGTAGAATGTATTACATTTTTCGTTACGTTAATAGATGTATATACATATGTTTTAACATATATGACATGATTTACAATTTTCCATTTCAGCTAATAAGGGGAGGAAGGGAAAGAATTATAAGCTTATTTTCTAAGTTTGTTCTAGGCAACCTTACCCGAATAGTGTATTAAAGATGTAGGCATGCTTGTGTATACTACCAGCTATGGTAAGGTAGTAACACAATAGAGTAAGTAAAATGCATGGTGACTTATGTCACCGTAAATCATATGTAATATCTACATACATAATAGAATAGAAATGGATATAACAAATTATATGCGTATTTCTTTCTCATCTTAACAAGTAAGGAATTATAAAGTCATTTTATAAGCTTGTTTTACACCCCTACATTGTAGTAGTACAGCAAAAATATAGAGTATCTTGTGTCATCTACCATCTGTGATATAATAGTAATATGATACAAGTTTTACCTATAACTTTATACAAACGTAGAGAATATCTACGGACTTAGTTCTGTAATAGTATAGAAAACATATTTAACAAAGTATAGAAACTTAGTGTAAAATATGATAAAAATATAGAATATTACTACTATACCAGTTATAAAATACAGGCCCGCAGGGTTAAAGTCTCAATATTATATAAGTTGAGGCTTATAAAGAGAAGAATTTAGATCTACCGTAAGCAGTCCCATGTGAGTTCAAACTTACATAGAAAAAAAAACATATAGCTGCAGTAGGTTAGTGTATTTGAAAAATTCAACACATTTTTTACTATATATATATGCATATGTGTTGTACGCTATTAATAAAGATCAGTCCGAAACATGTATTTCCTATTAACGTAACTTCTTTTCCCAGTTAATCTTCTTTTCCCTGTTATTTTTACAGCTGTCATTATCTTTACTAATCAGTTCTCAATTTTCAGAAGGTTCTTTAGAAGTGCAGATCTTTTTTCTGTTGTATGAAGCATTAATGATCTTAATACCGAAGTAAAACGATAGATGTTTTTAAAATTCCACTATATTTATAAACCGTAACAATTGTTTCGACATACAATGTCTTCATCAGACGGATGATAACTTTAAACTGGTTTAAAGTTATCATCCGTCTGATGAAGACATTGTATGTCGAAACAATTGTTACGGTTTATAAATATAGTGGAATTTTAAAAACATCTATCGTTTTACTTCGGTATTAATTTACAATGAATTTCCATCAAGTAAGGCTACCTCAGTGAATAATTAATGATCTTATGTAATTTGTCTATTTCTACCTTTGATATTATTATTAGTCCTTCTTCTTAACCTGTATTTTTGAGTTTCTATAATTCATTTTTAGTTTCAAGAACCTCTATTAAGAATTCTAAAAACTTTGACCCCTCTCAACAAAGTTAACTAAAAATCGCGCTGGTGGGGAGGGGGTATTTTTCCACAAAAGGGAACCTCCAGCCGCAGTGAAACTCTTACCAACTTAAGACTGAATTTAAAAGTCAGTGACCGGGGGTGAACATTTTTCACAAAAGAAAATACTTATTCAAAAAGAATTTCGTCTGTAATGGGCGTATTTTCTACATCCATAGGGGCGATGGGCTTATGCTCACCCTGCCTCCCTTCTTTGTTATACTACAGATCCTTAGATATAATATACAACACAGTATAGTAGTGTGGCGTTTAAGTTTGCATATTTAGACCATTCTCACCGATTATTGCATATTTTACCCAAAATCTAGTAATGATTCATATTTTCCCTATATTTACAATATATCTCGGTATTACTAGGCAATTGAATTGCTCAGGGTATTGGTAATGTCGCCGTCTGGAACCGATCTTATCGCCAGCACATTACCTACAGTAGTCTAAACATCGATTAGGTTATAGTGCCAAGGGAATACCCAAAATTACGACGGTATTTTATTCCTTTGCTTCTTGGTCGGGATATTAAGTGATAAGTAGTTAGTTTCTAAGAATATTTGTTTGAGCGTGGATCAAATAAACAATTTTTATTTTAAAAGTATTTTCGCGTAGAGTTAAAGAAAAGTTTGAAAACATTTTGTGCAATAACCCAGGCTTTGAACCTTTGTGTCAAATTGATAGTTTTATTAATGGGACGGATGAACTTTTGCCAGAAACAATAAGTACTAACATAGCACCCAAATTCAAATACTAAACATCGTCGATTTTATGCTGATTTTGAAATAAAAAACTAAAAATTTCTACTTTTATTATTATTTAATATTGCATATTTTGACCCTTTTCATGCATATTTGAAGCATTTTTCATCCATATTTGCATCTATTTCAAACTTTTTATGTTGCATATAATCCGGTCTCTAGTAATAAGTTAAAAAAATATTACAAACTATGCACTATGGCAGAACTGCCCAAGTCGAAAGAAATAACAAACTTTCAGCTATCGTGTCGATTTTTAAATAAGCGCGTCCACACCACCGTGTCAGGTATTTTTTATTTCACCAACCCTTTGTTAAGGTGGTTTAAATTAGGATAACAGAAACCTAAAGGGAGGTATATAACATTTATTTTTAAGTGTTTTCTGATTAAGCTAAAACTCCCTCACAAGCTATGCATTTTCTGGTCTTCAGTACTAAGCGTACATACATTACATTTGCATTCAATGAATAAATAAATTAATAAGGTTTACGTTCATGCTGCTTTCCTCATTTTATATAATAAATTCAAAACACAGAGATTTACAGATATCTTTAAAATATCAAAAAAAATGAATTGCGTAAAATAATTATTTATTTTTTAATAAGTCAGTCAATTTAATAATTAATATGAATTAAAATAATCTTTTTATTTTTTTAACACGTTGACTGCCACGGCAATTTTCAGAAATCTGGCCTAAAATGACAATTTGATTTAATCACATTATATTATTAAAAACTCTAATTTCTAGTGCATAGTTATCATCAAAAAGCATAAAAAATGTGTTTTTTTTAAAAAAAAAAGGTCTTACGAATTATCTCGTAGTTGGCTTCTGTAACAGAAATCTCTTCGCGGAAGCCAACTACGAGTTAAATTCGCACGCAGACACGCTTCGACCTGTCGCTTCTCTAAAGCTGAATCATAGATACGCGTCCATATTCGCCAGTAGTATCTCAGAAATTGTCGAGTGCATCACATTTACGTCTTTCTTGAGTGTTTTGTTTTCTAATTATTGTTATAATTAAATTATCAAGAACGCATTATGGATAAGAAAAGACCACTGACTCTAAATGAAATTGAGTACTACGCAAATCTAAGTGATTCAGAATTTGACGGGATTTTTGGCGAGGATGGTAACGACAGTAGCGATTATGAACCTTCTGAGAATTCAAGTGATAGTGAAGACGAAGTCGTCTCCGAACCTGAAGTTGATCCCGAATTTGAAGATAATGACGATAATTCCCAAGCAACAACATCAAATGCGAATGAGGATTTGTGGACAGAAATTCAACAAAATCCTGAATTATTTATTTTACAAGAAAATGTTGGTGTGAAATTGGATACGACAAATTTTACAGTACAAACGCTGGTGAACTTATTTTTTTCGGATGAATTTCTTGCATTACTGGTGGAACAAACTAATTTATATGCTGCGCAAGAAATTGAAAAACGCAAAGAAATAAAAAAATCTAATAGGTTATCAAAGTGGGAAGACATCAGTGCTGCAGAGATGAAAGTTTTTATTGGACTTTTGTTGCAAATGGGACCTTGTACTTTTCCATCAATTGAACATTACTGGAGCACAAACAAGCTATATAATGTAAACTTTTGGCGCTCACATATGAGTCGAAATCGATTCCAGTTGTTACTTCGTTATTTTCATTTGGTTGATAACTCAATACCATCTGCCGACAGATTATACAAGGTGAGACCAATACTAAATCATTTCAATAATATTATGCATGAAAACTATGTACCAGATAAAAATATTTGTATTGACGAATCCATGATGCTATGGCGGGGAAGATTGCTTTTCCGCCAATACATTAAAAATAAAAAACACAAATATGGTATCAAACTGTATGAACTATGTGAGTCCGACGGTCTTGTCATGAAAATAAAGATTTACAGCGGAAAATCTGAGGAAACTGACAATAATGTAGGTCACACTACTGACGTTGTTTTACATTTACTTGAGGACTATCTCGATAAAGGATACACGGTTTACATGGATAATTTTTATAATTCTGTTACTCTTACAAAACTGCTAAATACACGAAAAACTTATGTGTGTGGAACCTTACCAAATAACAGAAAAGGAAACCCCAGAGATGTGATAAATCGTAAACTGAAAAAAGGGGAGTGTATTTGGCAGCAAAATGGTCCTGTTACTGTATGCAAATGGAAAGACAAACGAGATGTCCTTAGCATTTCAAACATGCATGCTGTTGAAATGGTAGAGGTGCCCAATCGCAATGGAAAAAATTTGTATGAAACCGAATATAATTCGAGATTACAATAATGGAATGTCTGGCATTGACCGATCAGATCAAATGCTTTCGTACTACTCATCTCTAAGAAAGACTATTAGATGGCCCAAAAAGGTTTCATTACATATTATAGAGATATATATACACAATGCTCACAAAATTTTTCAAAAAGTAACATCTTCTAAAATAAAACTGATAAAGTTCAGAGAAGAATTCGTCGTCGCGTTGATTGGAGAAGAGATTCAACCAGTTTCGAAAAAAGTTAAATTGCAAGAGCTCCATTATTTAGAGCTACGAAAAAAAAAAACAGCGTCCGACAAAGCCATGTCGTATATGTACCCAAGCAAAAAAAACGCCGAGAAACGCGTTATTTCTGTCCAGCCTGTAAAGAGAAGCCAGCCCTTTGTGTGGAAGATTGTTTTAAGAAGTTCCACAAACAATAAAATATTATTTTATTTCTTGAATTTGAACTAATTTTTATAATTATATTTTTTGTTCATTTTTTAATAAATTTTCTGTTCATGCAAGCCAGCATTGATTTTTTGTTCTTTTCCCAGAATCCATCTATCGAGATTAGCACTGATATATTTCGAGTTTAATCGTAGCTGCACAAAAATCGCAAGTAAAAACAGGACGAGATAACTCGTAGTTGGCGTCCGAGAAAAGAACGCAATCTACGAGTTATCTCGTAGTTGGCAGTCAACGTGTTAATATACATCGTCATCCATCTATCATCCTTCCTCGACATTCATATTACTACCAATCGATTTTATTTAAAGCAAAGTGTCCACTTGAGACAAAATGGTCTCGAGAGCAGTCTCGAGACCAGACTCACAAATGTATATGTGCCTGAGAGCACTCTCAGAGACAAAACCGATGCGAGTATCAGACACTGCACGTGTCACACAAGTGGACATGTTCATTCTTGCTCATGAGACTTAGTCACCAGTCTTCCGTCATTGTTTGAAGAGCTGAGACCCCGACTGAAGACTTTTTATTTAAAATATTTGTTTAATTTAAATAACCAATTAATTTTTTTAAAAATGAAGGATAATCGCGAGTGGACTGACGAGGAAGTGTTCAAATTAATTGAACTTTATGAGGAGGAAGAGTTTTTTATGGAACGTGAAACATAAACTTTATAGAAATCGCGAAAATAAAATGGCAATGTACGAAGAATTTGCTTCGAAATTTGAAAATTGCAGTGGAAATGAAATTCAGCGGAAGATCCATAACTTACGCAATCAGGTATGTATAATCCTCTAAAATTATTATTAACATTACTATTTAAATTGACTTTTTAGTCAATGGTCAAATATATTATTTTCAGGTTTCTCATGAACTGCAAAAGATAAAAAAATTGAAGAGTGGTGATGGTGCTGATGACAGGTATGACAGTAAATGGAAGTTTTTCACTGTATTACAGTTCATTTTACCCAACTTCACACCCACAACATCGACTTCAAACATGGTAAGTTAATATAATTATTGCTATGTTTTCATAATGAAATTTTATTTATCATAAAATTACAAATAAAAAAAAAATTCAAATTAAACAAAGTGATTAGGTACTAAATTTAAGCAATTAAACGATATTGCCACTGAACTTCACCTGCAGTTGTCATGAAGTATTCTTTAAACTCATCTCTCACATCTTTTTGAGAGATTGCATAATTTCGCTGCTGGCCTCTCTCTAGTGGAAAAAACGATCCTTGTGGTGGGGGTTCATTCCGCCATTCGCCATTTACAATTTCATGTGTATTAGGATCTTCAAAATCAACTGAACAAGGGTTCAAATAATTTTTTGAAGTACATATTAAAAAGTTATGCAATGTACATATTGCCAGAGTAACATCTATTACTTTATTAGGTGCTAAATTTATTGGTTTTCGGATAACTCTGAATTTACTTGACATAATGCCAAATACATTTTCTATTATACGACAGCTTAATCTGTAGTTGAAAATTCTGTTTGGTGCAGGTTGATTTCGGTACCCGTAGGGCTCTAATATATACGATGTCATAGCAAAAGCATCGTCAGCTACCATTATGTATGGCACTGGCAAACATCTTTGGGGCAATGCTTCTGGTTCGGGAAGTGAAAATTGCTTGCTTTCCAAAGCATCGTGCAGGGAGCAGTTTGTAAAAACACCTCCATCAGAAATTCTACCATTGCAACCAACATCAACGTAAATTAATTTATAATTGGAATCTGCGGCTCCCATCAAAACTATGCTGTGTGTACCCTTATAGTTATAGTAAAGGCTTCCACAGTTCTCAGGTGCCACCATTGTAATATGCTTTCCGTTAATAGCTCCGAAACAATGTGGAAATTGCCATTTTAATTCAAATTGATCTGCATATTTCTTCAACTCTTCTTCAGCACTTGAAGGATACTGAAATAAAAAAATTTTACTTGTATTTTTCTATTTTTTCTGTGCATAGTATATTAATTGCGCTTTTAACTTTTCAGAATAATATTCCCGAAAACATGAACATCTCACAGGATGAGTCCATACAAAATGAGCCCACACAAGATCAAAAAAGAAAACGTATTAGCAAAGCAACATCAAGAACTCAAGAAGATGATAACATTCTGAAGGAAGCAATAGAAATTATGAAGAAGCCAAAAGACGATTTCGATCGCTTTGGAGAATACGTAGCGTTGGAGCTCAAAAGTCTAAAATCGGATTATTACAGAGGAGTATTAAAAAGTGAGATTCGTAAAGCGATATTAAATATCTCTGATATGGATGAAAAATGCTACTGGTCCACTGCATCCTCTTCAAGTGCAAGTACTTCATGCAGTACGCCAATTGCATCACCACCCATTGTTGTTGACAACTTTTCTCAACAAAATATTGAGACTCAAACAACCCAAGATTTTTACAATAGTTCATATTCACTAATTAACATGCCTTAATTTGTAAAGTTTCTGTTATTATACTTCTATAATTAAAGTTGTTTTTTAATTTATACATACCCTTAAATATTCTTCCTTTAAATGATGATAGATGGCTTTACACACTTCGGGAACTATTCTTCCTATTGTACAAGGTGGAATGCGAAAAAGGTATTGCAAACTACAATAAGCATCTCCTGAAAGTTCATTTCAATATAAAAATGTAATGTTCTAGAGAAAAATATTTGTACATTCGCTTGAAAGGCTTACCTGAAGCCAGAAAACGAAGTGTGACCATTAATCTATCATGGACTGGAATCGCATCACGTAACTTTGTATCTTGCTTTACAATATCGTGTTTTACCAAATTTAAAACCAATTCAAATTGAACTGCAGACATCCTAATGAAATTTTTAAACTGTTGTGCATCTTCCAACCGCAACTCGTTCACAAGTGTTGAAGAAGCTCCCAATGCATTTCGTCGATCCACCCATTTTCTTACCCAACACTCCTTTTTTTTCACTTCCCGTTTTTTTCATAATTTTATGCACAATTAGAAAGGCTAGGATTTGGCGTGAATCCATTTTGAAAAAAATAAATCTCAAACTAGCAACCAAGTCACAGAATCGACTGAGACTTGAGAGTAAGCTCTCAAGTGTACACAAAATTTCCTGATCTCGAGACTGCAGTGACTGTCGAGTCCCCAACTGCTGTCTCGAGAGCGCAAGTGATCTCAAATGGACAACACTTCGGAACTAATCTCGAGACTTTGTTTCAAGTGGACACTTAGCTTAAAATGAGCAGGCCCCTATCAGGATAACAGTAAAGCCAGGAAGTACTTCAATGTTTTTATTCTGTTCAGAGTTGACTTTATTTTTTAAGGGTTTTTTACCGTCCAGTAGTATTTATGCTACAGTTATTTTATCAGTCGTTTTTTTTTGTCAGTTAAAACTTATTTGGGTTCTAATTTTTTTTTTTCTATAGGGTTAATGTTTTTCTTTGTTATATAAACCGCCGTCATATTAAACAGAACAATTACGCATCAAGAAATATCGGAATCGCAAGTTAATATCTTGGGAGCGATATTAACGTTTTTTAAAAACAACTTTTGAATTGAATTTAAAAACTTTTATTTTTGTTGGTTTTTGAACAGAAACTTCTTAGACTAGATTTTACAACACACTCGTTCTGCACTGGCTTGGTTAATTTATAAACTATTTGATTACCATGCAGAACGGTATCAGACAAAGGAAATCTGTATTAAGCGCTTTTTTATGCATTTCAGCGTATTGTTAGAATATAACTACCTTATCATTTTTATGCGTTCCTGATACAGTAAAATCGAATATTGGAATAAATTTCGCCATATATAAGAGACCAAGCTGGTAAAATGATTAAATATATATACGGTGACTCACAGCTTAAATGATGCAGTCGCTATAAGAAAAGACTAACTGGTCTCAGTGCCTCTTTATTTATTTGTAAAAAGCAACGTATTGAAATTAAATTAGTAAAGAGTCTTCTAAAAAAGTATGAATTACTTTTGTCTTAAATATGCCTTACTTAATTAACAATAACAGGGGTCAAAACTTATCGCATTTTGAAATTTACGAAGGCGGCGTTGCTTTGATTTCTTAGTGCAACTGTTTTTTGTTTAGTTTGACATTTTTTCATTCAATAAAATAAAATTGTTTAAGAATGGGTCGTCGAACTACAATTTCTGAGACAAATTTAATTATTACTCATTACAGGAAAGGATACAGCCAAAGAGACATAGCCAAAATGGTAAATAAATGTCCGTCAACTGTTCAGCATATCATTGAACGTTACCGGAATGAAAATAGAGTCGAGAATGAGTCAAGGTTGGCTCCAAATAAGATCTTCAATGAACGTGAAGAAAGATGGATTTTAAGAGAGGTATCAAATAATCCAAACAAAAGTGCGCCAAAGTTGTGCGCCGAGGTGGAAAGACAGTTTAGAAAAAGGTGTAACCCCGAAACAGTTCGACGGATCTTGCGAAATAATAATTTGCATGGTCAAACTGCTAGAAATAAGCCTTTCATTAGCCAAAGAAACAGACGCGTGAGATTGGAATTTGCCAGAGAGCATATCAATAAAGTCTTGAACTTCTGGAATTCAGTAATACTCGTATTTGCTGATGAGACCAAAATAAACTTATTTGGGTCCGATGGAAAAATATCAGTGTGGAGAAAGCCTAACGAAGAATTAAAATTGAAAAATATGAAAGCTACGGTAAAGCACGGAGGAGGTGGAGTGATGTTTTGGGGCTGTATGTCATCTGCAGGAGTAGGTAACATGCATTTCGTCTAAGGGAATATGAACCAATATGTGTACTTGGATATACTAAGGCAGCATCTCGTCGCTAGTGCCCAAAAATTAGATATTGAAAACAATCATCGGTTCTATCACGACAATGATCCAAAGCACACGTCATTTCGAGTCCGCAGTTGGTTGCTTTATAACTGTCCAAATGTTATTAAAACACCAGCTCAGTCACCAGACTTAAATATAATTGAAAATTTGTGGCTGACATTAAAAAATAAAGTAAATAGTGCCCCAGTATCAAATAAAACTGAATTAAAAGTAAAAATCACTGAAGCATGGAACACTATTTCCCTGGAGTATACTAGAAAGTTAGTTGAATCAATGTCCAGAAGATTACAAGCCGTTATTGATAATGAGGGAGGCCCGACCAAATATTAGCAGGCTTATTTCAAATTCTACAGTTTGTTTTCTCTAATAATTTTGGTATATTGAATTTTGCATCATTTAAGCTGTGACGTTAAAATTGCATATTATTTAATTAATTATTTATTGTTAATTAAGTAAGGCATATTTAAGACAAAAAATAATTCATACTTTTTTTAGAAGACTCTTTACTAATTTAATTTCCATAAGTTGTTTTTTCTAAATAAATAAAGAGGCACTGAGACCAGTTGGTCTTTTCTTATAGCGACTGCATCATTTAAGCTGTGAGTCACTGTATATATATATATATATATATATATATATATATATATATATATATATATATATATATATATATATATATATATATATATATCGCATTATAATGCGATTAGTAACTGGCAAACATTTACAAATAAGATCCAGATAAACTGCTTTTTACTTTCTTGCTAATGGGAAATAATGTATTTGTCAGAAGATGATCTTCCGAGATTGTTGCATTTTTTCGTATTTTTGATATCTTAATACGAAATACCAGGAAGTCACACAAACAAAGAATTAAAAACGAACTTCTGTCCGTCCTACCAGTTCCAGATCCTTTTGGTCACCTGTTAGGCCGTTAGTCATAATTTTACCAAATCCACTATCACCATACCACCACTCACAAAGTACTATTGCAACGCTAGTTGATAAAGCCAAGTTATTGGCTAAATTTTTGCTTTACATTCTACTGTCGATCTCCAAGGAAAAACATCACGAACTATTCCCATAGTGCAGTCAAAGATGCCCGATATTGTCTTCAGACAGCGTATCATAAAACATATTTTAATGTGGCTAGACACCAAAAAAGCTTTTTGCGCTGACGGAATATCTCCCCTAGTACTCAAAGAATGCGCAAGAGAACTAACACCAGTTTTCTGCAAACGTTGGAAATGCGGTACAGTTCACCTGATACCCAAAAAAGGAAAGAAGGCGTTGCCAAACAACTACTGACTAGTCGCACCGCTTTCAATAATATCGAAAGTCATGGAAAAGGCATCAGCATTTTCTAAAATATCTTGAAGGATTGAATATTATTAGCGACCATCAGTATGGCTTTCGTAAGTAAAGATCAACAGGAAATCCCCTTACCTATGTAACACATGTTTGAAATGACGCGATTGAAACCTTTGGAGAATCTCGAGCGATTGCACTTCGATCGTGTTTGGCATGATGGCTTGTTGGTTAAGCTACGTTCGTATGGCATGGTCTCCTACTCTCTTTCTCGTTTATATTAACGATCTGCTGGCAAGGACCAGGAACCCAATCTACAGCTTTGCAGATGACAGTACCCTTATTTCTTCATTCACTTTGAACGCTCGAAGATCGGCTACTCATGCAAACATCCGCAGACAGCAAGAAGTCGTTCAGTTTATATAACAAAGACCTGAAAGAAGTTCTACGTTAGAGTGACAGTAACCAAGTAGAATTTAATTTGGAAGCAAATATGTCTTGGCATGAACATTTTGCAAGCATAGCACAACCGTTAATTCTGTACAAACGTCAAATGCGACCAATGCAGGAATACTGCTCCCATGTTTGGGGGTCTGCTCCCAAAGATACCCTACATTTGTTGATGTAGGGTATCTTTAGTTGGAGACCTAAAACTGACCAGTAATCTTGCTTCCTTGGAACATCAAGGCTACTCGAGTCTATTCTGCAAGTATTTTCCTCGAAAGTGTTCGATGGATGTAGCCCGCTTAATTCGCCGATTCAAGACCAATCGCTTTTTCCGCACACGCACCACTCCTGCAGCGCCTTAGGGATTTCCCTGAAGCATAAAAAAAACACAATTCTGTTTGTTCACACCATAGCTCATGCACGAAATGAAAAATCAATTTCTAATTTAAAATACATATAATACTTGAAGTAAGGAAAGAACTTATAGTTTTTGAGCAATATCACTTCAGGGAAAGGGACTGAATGGTGTGAAGATCCAGAGAAATAATACGTAAATAACTTTCATTTTTTTTAAACTAAAGAAGTTGATTTCCTTATATTTAAAAATAAAAGAATTTAAGTACAAAAAAAAAATTTTATTAACAAACAAATCTTCCAAAAATTAGAGCAATAATCTTACAAAAAATACAGAGCTAGTCTTTACATTTTGTTAATATTTTAGGAAGGAAACGTTTAAATTAATTATAAATTATTAACTAGAGGTAGGTACCTAATAAGTCTTATGGGTTTTTTTACAATTCATCTTTATTATCATCTAAATCTACATCGGACAAATCTATGTCCTCTTCTGGGGGCAATTCTCCATCTTTTCCATCCCAGGGGTCGATGCTGTAAATCTTAGGAAATTCTTGGCCCTTTACTGGAGATGTATTACCCTTGCCATAAGAAAGATCTCTGAAAATAAAAATTAAATTTACATTTCTAACTCAAAACATGTATCAATTAACATCAATTTAGATGTCACCCACAGAGAATTTTTTAAATGCTAATCACCTGTACCGTCAGCAAGTAAGCCCGATAGTGGCATGAACAGTTCAAAAAATGTTCATACTTCAAAATAAAACAAAATACCTGGCACCTGAAACGTTATTCAAAAAATTACCTTACTCCCAATCTAAACTCACATTATTGCATGATGTGTATGTAATATAACCCACTACCTTTATTAGTAAATTGGCACGGTAATAAATTAGTTAAACAAATGCTTTTACTCTCATCTACACTCCGAGTCCTCACCTCAAAAATTCATAGATGCCATCTTTAGAAAAAGCTCCTCTTAAAATTGAATACTTCATTTTCTTAGCATTAATGACCGCCATAGCAGGATAACCAAAACCGCCAATGTCCACTGCGTTCTCCAACTCTGGTTGTACTCCAGCTTCAGACCAAATCCATCCCCACATCTTCTTTTTAAATTTATCACCCAATTCAGTTAACATTTTGATGTAATCATTTCTGCATTCAGATTGACAGTCCAAAATGTGAGGGAGTACAGCAACAATACATAGTGGTTTTTGCTCACACTGTTCTTTGAAGATATCAGAGATACAACTTGGGTTACCTCAGGAGCTGGAATACTGTCAGCTAACTTATCTAATGCCCACTGAACAATTTCACTTGAAGTACGTCCACCATCATATTCTTCAGCTGAGGAAGTAGATTTTGGTCCGGGAGTAAAGAATTTAATAGTAGGATAACCTTGAATTCCATACTGACTGGCCTTAACTTTGTTAACAGTAGCATCGAGAGCACCAAGTTTCACTTTGCCTTTTAGTTCTGTAGCAGCTGTAGCCCAGTGTGGTGCCAAATTCTTGCAGTGACCACACCATGGTGCAAAGAATTCTACTAACCACATTTCATTTGATTGGAGGACCAATTTGTCAAAGTTGCTGTCTGTTAGTTCAATAACATCATCACTGGAGCTCTAAAAATAAAGATTATCCGATAAGACTAAAGGTTATTTGTATAAATATGAGAAAATATTTGCTATATGTCAGAAATAGCCTTGAAATAGACTCCTTACAACTTCCAAAAATATAGCAACTGTACGAAATTATGACTTTCAATAGAGTAATGTTGACAATACATTATAGCAGTCCTAAGACCCTAATGTGCTGATATATTTTGTTTTTTTAAATAATTTCATGCAACTAAACTTTTTTTGTATATATATCTCATATATCCCGTCTACCATATGGTGTAGGGCACTTTTTTTGTTAAGAGAGTAAAAACTATTGTCAAACAATTATGGTATATCAAACTTCTAATACTGACTTTTTAATTTATTGTCCTATGAACAAAAAAAAAAAAACAATTCTTACATCTGATGATCCACCTGAAGATCCACCACCTCCACCTCCCAACGCAGCCTTAGCTTTGGCCTTAGCAGCACTTAAACCAGCATTAACAATCCCTTCGGCAGTTCTAGCTCCTTGATAATCCTCAGGTTTATACTTATTGGCACCAAAAATCTTAATAGTGGGGAATCCTCGAACTCCATATTTGCCTCCAAGTTCTTTATGTTCATCAGCATTGACGGCCCCAACTTTTACAATTCCCTAAATAAAAAAAGTTTTGTATGTTAAATTTAGTCAAAAATTTGAAAACATTACATAGAGATGAGTCCATAATATGCAAAATTTCTAGAAGGGTTTAACCTGCCAAATTTCTGTAAAAATCTCACAGTGTCTTTTTGATTTTAGAATTGAAAATTGTATTATATTACCTTTAAAGCATTGGCCGCCTTAGTATACTCAGGAACTAAACTTTGACAATGTCCACACCACGGTGCGAAGAACTCAACCACCCAAATTTCATCTCCACGTATAACCAAGTTATCAAAGTTACTAGGGCTAAGTTCAACAACACTACCTCTTGAGGGGTAAAGGGCCAATGAAGTAGCCAAACACAAAGCCAAACCTGTAACAAATCAAAATAGGAATAATTATTAAGTTTTTACAACTAGTTTCCAGTAATTGATATTTTTCAATGTTTCGAACCTATGAAGCCACAAGACAATTTAAGGGACCATTAAACTATGACTGACTGGTTCGATTCAAAGTCCTAATCTAAGACCGTAAAAATCCCTGAAGACAGTCCATGCAGTTATAGAATAAACGTCGACAAGTATTTCAAATTTGACACTTTGTAAACATAAAAATAATGATTTTTAAATGACTAAAGCTATAAGTTTCTGATTTCCACAATTTTTTAAACAGAAAATCTCAGTACTTGGTGACACCACAATAAATTTAGCTGGCTCTTTTCTAGAACAGTACTTATTCTTTATGATAATGTAGTTATTAGCAATATCATATATGAAGTAAAGTCTTCTATGTTTAAAAATTAGGAGAAATCACCAGCAAAAATTCTCTATTTATTTACACTTAAACAACTACTCCGGTAACGAAGCAAAATTATGACTTTAATATATTGGTTGAATCTAATAAATAATGAGTAGACTTACATAAAACTTGCAACATGATGTCCTAAATTCAGTGCTCCGACACTTTGCCAAATATTTCTTTTGAGTTTACTATTTATTCCAGAAAAATAAATTTTTACACCGGTAAACGACACGACCTCTTTCGTCCACCACCAACATGAATTCTCGTGTTTGATTTTTATTGGTCGGCTTCACATGACAGACAAATGTCTGCGGTTCGATTTTGCCCAGTGTTGCCAGTCTACTGTCAGTTTATCAATTGCAGAATGACTATTATCTTCAAAAGAAAAAGAAAAAAAAACAGAATGAAAAAGCATAATCCATTTATTATCAAAAACAAATCATAATCTAATTTTCCAAATATTTGAATGTATAGCCATGTAACGCATTCTAGGAACTTGGTTGTTTGTAATATGATCTGAATTGTAAGATATACCGACAACGTTGCATAGATTTTGCAAGTTCCCATAAACTTGTCATACATGGGCGGAACACGTGGGTTTCGCCAACCTAACGGTGTTGTTACCCGAGCTATTTATTTCTTGTTTTGACTGCAACTTTTTACTCCATTTACTTCTTTATAAATTAAAAAAGGTAACATAAACACCATTTAAATTTATGAAAACTTTATTTAAAAATATAAATACTAGAACACAAATTTTCTAAATCTTTTAAAATTTTATATATTATTTAATAATGAAAAACTAGGAACTATCTACAAAACTACAAATAATCTTTCGAGTGTTAAGAACTATTATGGCGGTGTTTGGTAATTCTTTGTACCATTTAGAGTGTAAGTCGTTACTATGGCAACACTAAAAAAACAAGAACACTGAATGGATCTTTTTTATCGAATAATCAACAAAAATTGTGCTAAAAATTGTACATTTAATAAGTAAGTCATTAATATATTGCAATCTCAGAGAGCTAAATAAATTTATTTTAGAGCTGTCAATAATTAATACTCTAGATGAATTTCAGTCAATAAATTGCTTGAAAATAGGGTCCACTGTTACTCAAAATTTTAGCCAACTTCCGTAGATAAAAAATTAACATATACTCTTTATAAATTAATTATAATATGAAAGTAAGCTGAGAAAAATACAAGAAAGGATAAACCAATTTATTTACGTATATAACAGTCAACGAGGCCCAGAAATAGTTTTTATTGTTTGAAAATTTGTGTTATCTGATTTAATGCACAGCATGACTTCATTTAAAACAAATAAAAATTCTGTGATATAATTGTACATCACCATTAAAAACAACAACCGAAATTTTGTGTAAAGGCACATCAAGATCAAAGCCATTTTTACGTGGTACAAAGGCCAAGTTTATCTATGACCAGTGAATACTAACTCCAAATTAATTACTATCTCAGCACTAAGCAACTGTCTCTATTTTGTAACTGTTGCTGTTTGGAGTTAACTCTTCGGCATTGACAAACCCGCCATGGTACCTAAATACACAATTCTATTTAAATACGAAAACACTGAATAAAATAACCTGTTCAGAATGGTGAACTGCAAATAATTTTTGTTGTGAAAACTGCTCGTGCAAAAAAATGTGAATATTTGGAACGAACTGACATTGTTCAGAAAAAACTAATCTAAATATCACAATTTTTATCTCAAGAGCTTAATTATTTTTAAACCTTTCCTCGGTTATTCAAGAGCTGCAGGTTATCTGGCCGATTAGCTTCCTTTGTAACCTGTTGGCCTTTCTCCCTGGCAGAATTTTTTCTCCATCTTCGGTAAACAATTATAGCAACCAACAACAAAATGATTCCAAGTGCGGCAACAGTTCCAATTCCTATTTTACTAAGCAAGATTAAACGTTCCATTTCTTCAAATTTTTGCCGACAGGTTTGGTACATGTTAAGGTCCTCTGGGTCTATCTCTTGATCCAGACATTCTAAAATTTTAAAAAATCGTTATATGTTGTTTTTTTTTTCTAGTTCTACTAGTTTTACAATTAATAATTAAAAAATTCTGATTTTCGTAAATCCACAACTGTCTCACGGAATATTTTTACCCTTTTACTTGCAGTTTGAGGTTTTTGTTTTTAAAGGAAAAGCTACCTGCTATTCTTAAACTCAGAAATATTTCATTTTTTATATGAACTTCCACTTGAGCAGCGCAAGTGGAACTTCATGTAACAAGTTTTTCTTTTTTCAACAAGACCATTCACAGTGCGCTGCAAGTGCGAGAATGACTGTATGAACGATTTGAAGACCAGTGGCTTGGACGTTGTTCTGCTGATCCTTGGCCAGCGAGATCTCCGGACTTAAAACCGCTCGATTTTTTTAGAGTGCTAGCTAAAGAACAAAGGTTATATTCAGAGAGAATAGGATTGAGCGGTGGGCACGTCCAAATGCAAACTAGATAATTTTTTTTAATTTATGGTTTTCTGTTTATTTAATTTATGAACTGTTTGCAAATTATTTATTTTTTATGTGTCTTTGTTAACTTCAGTAAATATTAATGCATTACTTTTCTTTTCTTGCAGTAAACTGGTGAGGCTAGAGTGTGCTTAAAACAACTAAAACCTCAAACTGCATGCTATATGGTAAAAATATTCAATAATTGTCCGTGCGACTGTTGAGATTTTACGAAAATCGTCATTTTTTAGTGTTCCGTACGGAACACTTATAAGATCACCTCGGTGTCTGTCTGTCTGTCACACCCGATTTTCTCCGAAACTATTTGTTATAGAAAGTTGAAATTTGGTAATAATATAGGAATTCAAATTCATCAAAGCCGTGTAGTTTTGAAAGTCAAATTTTGACTTAAGGGGTTAGTTTTGGGGGGTGAAATATGAAGTGAAAAAAAAAATTTTTAGTAGGTCATCGAGTGTCGTGTCAAATAAAAGCTTGTGAAAACACGAGTAAAATATATATATATATATATATATATATATATATATATATATATATATATATATATATATATATATATATATATATATATATAATGTAATACTTGCGCACACTTTTCTTTGTATTATTTTTAAAAAATCGCGAAAAATCGCTGTCCTTATCTCGAAAAGTACTGATCAAAAACTTTTGAAAAAATTCTGGAATATTCTCCAGGGGGTGTAGATTGAACGAAAATTATTACGAGTGCATTACCTTTAATCTGGTATATAAAAAAATAAAAATTTCAAGGTCATCAATTTTCAGTAAAGATTGGAAACAAACTTTGTTGAAAACTCCTTTGGGGTGTGTTTTGTGAAGTCACTGATCATTTTATACCACCGTAACAACATTTTTTATTTTAAAAGCAGTCAACGTACGGAACACTAATTGTGCAAGTTCAACTTGCACTTGACCGGTTTTTTTAATTACTGGTTGTGAAAGAAGTAAAACATGGCTTGGAGTCAACAAATTTTTTATCATTCTAATCAGTGTATTTCAAATTCAAGAAATAAAAATCTCCTTGCGGTCAAATTTTTATTGGTCAAAGATTGACAAAATATAATTTTTGGGCAATCGATCTAAAGTTGTGTACACTGTCATAAAGTGCAATTTACATACATTTTTTCTAATAAATATTTTCGATATTTTAAGAAACAGAATGACTTTTGGGCTTTAAACTTTAGAAAATTCAAATTTCTCGAAAAAATATCATACAATAGGCTTAATTAACTCAGCTTATTGACGAACCAACACGGATCCCTGATCGAGACGGGGAGTTCGCCAGTCTTCTTGATCTGTTTTTAACCACCAATCCGGAGATTTACACGGTCACCGTAAATCCGCCGTTAGGTTCTTCCGACCATTAACTGCTTTCGACATCAAGTATCCTGCCAATCAGTGGCAGAGGGGCGCCTAGGCCGCGCAAGATTTGACACTACAAATCTGCTAAATGCGAAGATCTCATGGAATATTTTCGAACTTTCCCTTGGGTGGACGTTTGTTTTCGATCCGACAATCCATCTGACTGCGCCAGGGAGGTCTCCGATGTTATTTTGGCTGGTATGGACGCTTACATCCCTTTTTCGAAAAAATGCCCCTCCAACGGCAAGCCTTGGTTTGACCGAAAATTCAAAGAAGCTGTTGCTTCTAAACATATTGCCTATCGACAATGGCGTGAAAATCCTAACACCATAAATCGTAACACCTTTGTTCGTGCCCGCAACAGATGCAAAGGAATTATCGACGAAACCAAGGAGGCACACAATCAACGAGTCAGAAACAAACTTGTCCCCCAATAATTCCAGGTCCTTTTGGGCAGTCGCTAAGGCAGTTAGTCAAAATTTCACCAAATCCACCATACCACCACTCACACGGCCAGATAATTCCATTGCAACTACACCTATTGAGAGAGCGAACTTGTTGGCTAAACTTTTTGCTTGACATTCTACTGTCGATTTCCAAGGAAAAACACCACCTACTATTCCCACAGTGCAGTCAAGGATGCCCGATATTGTCTTCAGACAGCGTATCATAAAGCGTATTTTAATGAAGCTAGACACCAAAAAGGCTTCTGGCGCTGACGGAATACCTGCCATAGTTCTCAAAAACTGTGCAAGGGAACTAACACCAATTTTCTGTAGACTTTTCAACCTATCCTACAGAAAGGGAATATTTCGTCCTGCTGGAAATATGCCATGGTTCAGCCGATACCTAAAAAAGGCAAGAAGATTTGCCAAATAACTACATCAGTCGCACTGCTTTCGATAATATCGAAAGTCATGGAAAAGGTTATCAATCAACATCTTCTAAAATATCTTGAAGATTCAACATTATTAATGATAACCAATATGGCTTTCGTAAATATAGATCAACTTATGTAACACATGTTTGGAACAACGCAATTGAACACTTTGGAGAATCTCGAGCGGTTGCTCTGGACATATCCAAGGCATTCGACCGTGTTTGGCACGATGGACTGTTAGTTAAGCTAGGCTCTTGTGGTGTGTCTGAAAAATTCTGCTTGTGGCTCTCGTGTTTCGTCAGAGAGCGTGTGCCCCAAGGCTCTATACTGTCTCCTACTCTCTTTCTCATTTACATTAACAATCTATTGGAAAAGACCGGGAATCCAATCTACAGCTTTGCAGATGACAGTACGCTTGTCTCTTCATTCTCTTTGAATGCTCGGACATCGGCTGCTCAGGCGAATATCCGCAGGCAGCAGGAGGTCGTTCAACTTAATAAAGAACTGGAAGAAATTCTATCTTGGGGTGACAGTAACCAAGTGGAATTTGACGCTACAAAAACCCAGGCGTCAGTTTTTTCTAAAAAAGTTAACGTTGCTGAACCAGACATAATTATGTCGGGGCACTCCATTCCCTAGCATCGTCGCTCAATTTGTTGGGCGTTAGTTTGGGAGCAAATATGTCCTGGCATGAAGATATTGCAGGCATAGCAAGGAGAGCTTCTCAAAAGTTGGGAATATTATTTCGAACCAGAAAGCTTTACACCCCACAACAACTGTTACTTCTTTACAAAGCTCAAATTCGACCAACTATGGAATACTGCTCCCATCCTTGGGGCTCTGCTCCCAAACATACACTGCATTTGTTGGATTCTGTTCAGAGAAGAGCTGTTCGTCTGATTGGAGACCCGCAACTGACCGGAGGCATCGAAGGCAGTTGGCGACTTGAGTCTGTTCTACAAGTATTTTCATGGAAAGTGCTCGAGGGATGTAGCCCGCTTAATTCCTCCCAAAGCGGTGCATGTTAGAAATACACGTCGTGCTGGTGCTTCATATCCGTATGAGATTCAGCTTGTTACTCCGCGTACAACGCTTTTCAAGCAGTCTTTTATATGGAGAACATCATCCCTTTGGAATAATTTGCCCAGCGCCGTGTTTCCCACCGAGTACAACTTACAGCGATTCAAGAACAACGTGATTCGCTTTTTCCGCACACATGCCGCTCCTGGAGCACTTTAGGGACTTCCCAGCAGCACGTGTGCTAGACCCATAAAAAAAAGGCACTGCAAAGTTATTTTGTTGGGTTTCAAGTCTTGCAGAATCCACTTATAAATTAACTTTTTTTCTACATTTAGGATTAAAATTAAAATTAAAAAAAAGCCTGTCACTAAATGCAGAAAAAAAGTTAATTTATAAGTGGATTCTGCATAACCTGAAACCCAACAAAATAACTTTGCAGTGTATACTGTATGATAGTTTTTCGGGAAATTTGAATTTTCTAAAGTTTAAAGCCCAAAAGTCACTTATTAGGTACGTACCATATACCAAATCAAATATTTCAGTAAATATTTTTTGTATTAATTTTAAAAACAGTATAATTAGCGTACATATTTTTAAATTAGTTATATATATATAAAAAAAACTGGGTAAACTGTTTTTATAGCGTGACGTGAATTGTGACAAAATTTTAATTTTTAATTTCAAATTGTAAAATGTGTCCTGAAACTTTTTAAAACATTTTTAGATACTTTGAGAATGCCCACAAAAAAATGGGCGAAACGTCAGTAAAGACTAAATAAAATAAAATAAGTTGTTTTAATAAGTAAAACCAAAATCCTAAGAAATAATAAAAAAAAAGCACAGAATCATATATATATATATATATATATATATATATATATATATATATATATATATATATATATATATATATATATATATATATATTTACGTATATAGGGTAGCGGGTAGATACTCCTCTACGATCCCGGTAGAGGGGAAATCTACTTCAGGAACGCGTTCATGCCCACGCGAGCCTTGGTTTTCTCCCATATCATTCCTCGGGGGATAATCATGTCCTAATTCCTTAACCTACCCGCGACCCATTTCATTCTTTCCCTTATCCTATATTCCAGTGAGAAAGGCATCGGGTAACCACCTCACTTACTGCACCCATAAGCATCCTAGGTATCACTACACATCACTTGTGATGTTGGAATAAGAAGAAAAAGAAATATATATATATATATAATATATATATATATATATATATATATATATATATATATATATATATATATGTAAATATATATATATGTAATATATATATATATATATATATATATATATATATATATATATATATATATATATATATATAAATATATATATATATATATATATATATATATATATATATATATATATATATATATATATACACATATATACAAAATATTCTCTTAACCGGACAAAAAACAATAAAAAAATAAACGCCTTGTGTCATTTTTCTGTGGTGAGTATCGCTGTTGTGTTTTCCAATCGCGCCGCGCGCCTTCGTTGCAGTCTGCCTTCACTGAGGGCCTTCCCCGAATATTGTTGTTGTTGTTGTTTTAGTTGGTCAGAGCGCATCGACAGCTAAGGTCATTTAGCGCCCCACTTTAGATATGTTTAACTGTTATATAGAAATTTTCAGGTCTTTTAGGTATTTGTGAATATTTTCTTTGATTGATGAGAATTGATCAATGTTCTATTTAATTGAATGTGGAATGTTATATTTGTTTCTCAGATGAGAGGAGTGATTAGCCTCAAAGATGTGCTTGACCGTCAGGGTGCGTAAACCACACTTTGGAACTGGTTCTTTTTTTAAGAGATATGAATGTGTGTGGTAAGTATGACCTATGGCCAATCTTCTCAGAAATTATTATTATTATCAGACCTTTTATCGTTTGGGTTATGAAGAGGTGGGAATACTTGAGGCTTTATAGGCCATAATTTGTTTTCATTATAGTCCAAGTCCCACACCAGTTGGAATAAATCTCTTTTTATTTTGTAAAGCATCTTTATAAAATCATAACTGTTGTTTTCCCCCGTGAAAAGAGTTCCGCTAGTTACTACCCGTTTAGCCTCTCTATCAGCTATGTCATTGCCTCTAATGTTCATGTGTCCAGGGATCCACAGGAATGAAATTTCAGTACCTCTCAATTTAGCCATATATAAGAGGTCGCTGATTTGACTTAAGTAAGTACTATTGGCTTTATTGGAGACGATGTATTTTAGCGAACTCAAGGAATCAGAAACCGCGCGCCTTCGTCGCTGTCTGCCTTCACTGAGGGTCTTCCCCGAATAAACCGACCGATCTCAATTTTTCGGTACACGCGGGGATTTAACATTAGTCTGACGCCTATACGAAAAAGAAACACAATGGGCGACACATTCATTGTAGAAATGGCTCCAAATAAAAAAAATTTCACGCTTAAACAAAAAGTTCACAATAAAGAAAAGTTAGTTGTAAAGGACTTATCCAAGCGTTTTAATATCGGAAAAACATAAGCTGCTGATATAATTAAACATAAAGAAATCCTTCTAAACAAGCGGATGTCGAACAGCAATTTGAAAGAAAAATAACCGGTCAAGTGCAAGTTGAACTTGCACAATTAGTGTTCCCGTACGTTGATTGTTTTTGAAATAAAAAGTTTTGTTAGGGTGGTATAAAATGATCAGTGACTTCACAAAACACACCCCAAATGAGTTTTCAACAAAGTTTGTTTCCAATCTTTACTGAAAACTGGTGACCTTGAAATATTGGTTTTTTTCTATACCAGATAAATTATTAAAGGTAATGATAATTTTCGTTCAATCTATACCCCGTGGAGAATATTCCAGGATTTTTTCAAAATTTTTTGATCAGTACTTTTCGAGATAAGGTAGGGGACAGCGATTTTTCACGATTTTTTAAAAGTAATACGAAGAAAAGTGTGCGCAAGTATTAATTATATATATATTTTTTACTCGTGTTTTCACAAGCTTTCATTTGACACCACACTCGATGACCTAGTAAAAAAAATTTTTTTTCACTTCCGATTTCAGCCCTCAAAACGAACCCCTTAAGTCAAAATTTATGTTACGGTGGCATAAAATGATCAGTGACTTCACAAAAACACACCCCAAATAAGTTTTCAACAAAGTTTATTCCAATCTTTACTGAAAATTAATGACCTTGAAATTTCTGTTTTTTTATATAACAGATAAATTATTACAGGTAACGCACTCGTGATAATTTTCATTCAATCTACACTCCGTGGAGAATATTCCAGAATTTTTTCAAAATTTTTTGATAAGTACTTTCCGAGATAAGGCGGGTGGACAGCGATTTTTCTCGATTTTTTGAAAATAATACAAAGAAAAGTGAGCGCAAGTATTACATTATATATATATTTTTTACTCGTGTTTTCACAAGCTTTCATTTGACACCACACTCGATTACTTAGTAAATTTTTTTTTTTTCATTTCCGATTTCACCCCCCAAAACTAACCCCTTAAGTCAAAATTTAATTTTCAAAACTACATGGCTCTGATGAGGCCATCAATTCCTATATTGCTACCAAATTTCAACTTTCTATGACAAGTAGTTTCGGAGAAAAACGGGTGTGACAGACGGACAGACGGACAGACGGACAGACGATGGACAGACACCGAAGTGATCTTATAAGTGTTCCGTACGGAACACTAAAAAAGAAGCTTTTTGATTGGTGATGGTACCAAAATTGACAAATTGTGTTATAACTGGTTTATAGCAGCTCGCCATAAGAGGATTCCTTTGACAGGTATGCACATGAATTATTTTTTCAGATAAGGTTTTCTGGAATTAGTGCGTTGATTTTCTTTTCATATCAATTCAAAGAATGGATAAAAGGGGTGAGAGTATCAGTAGGTTTGTTATTAATGTTTTTTTTCAGGTCCGCTAATACGATGCAAAGCAAAAGAAATAACCGAGTCTCTGGGACATTCTACATTTAGTGCTTCTTCTGGTTGGCTTAATAAATTTAGAATCCGCCACAACATAACTTTTAAAGCGATTTCAGGAGAAGGAGCTTCGGTTATTGCTGAAGATGTTTCATCATTCCGGGAAAAATGCCCTTCTTTAATTAAGGGATATTCACCGAGAGACATCTATAATGCCGATGAGAGAGGCCTGTATTTTAGGGCTCTACTAACAAAACGCTAACATTAAAAAAAAGAAAAATGTGTTGGTGGTAAATATCCCAAAGAGAGGTTTACGATTTTGCATTGTGCAAATATGGCGGTAGAAAAAGAAAAACAGAAAAACATTGGTAAGGCAGCTAAACCCAGAGCATTTAAAAATATTAACATAAACAACCTGCCTGAAACCTTGGATGGCAGGAAAAATTATGAGAGAGTGGTTGCAAGATCTTGATTGGAAAATAACAAAAGAAAAAGAAACAATTTTATCTTTAGACAATGCAGGATTTCATCTAAAAGACGTCCGCTTAACAAATTTAAAAATCTTGTTTCTGCCCCCTAACTGTACATCAGCTTGTCAACCACTTGACCAAGGAATTATAAAAAATTTTAAAATTTATTACCAACGTCTAATACTAAAACACCTGATAGTAACCATTGAAACTGCTGGTACAGTTTTTGACTTAATTAAGAAAATTACGCCACTGGATACAGTTTACTTGGCAAAAACCGCTTGGGAACAAGTAACCAAGGAAACAGTTAAAAATGGCTTCCGTAAAGCGGGATTTAAGCATGAAAACATGCAAAAGTGAAGACCAGTTAACTGGGGTTGTTACATCTGATTCAGAAGATGACTTACCCCTTAAAGTACTTGCAGATATCCTCAATAATAAGAATTTGTTGGAGTTGACTGATAATGAAAACCTTAATAATTTTTTGAATATAGATGAAAATTTGTATGTTGAAAATCCAGATTCAGAACAAAAAATTGAAAATTCAGTTGAAATACAAGGACTTTCCGAAGATTCTGATGTCGATGAGGTTCCAGTACCAACAGATGCTATCCTAAATTATGGTGAAGCTATACCCTAACCAAGCAGCTTAAAAGTTTTGCCGAAGATCACAGAGATGCAGAGTCTTTAGAGCTTCTTTCCAAATTAGAAATACGATTTGTGGACGCCATTTTAAAGAAAAAGAGGAGACAAACAACAGTATATGAATTGTTGCGTCATTAAAGTGACCTTTCATTTCATATGTATAACTCTATCCCATTATGTTTTATATGTATCTAAAGCAGGGGTGCTCAAACTTGAACTGCTGGCGATCTACCTCAATATTGTTAGACTACGACGATCGACTCTGAGAGGTTGCAAGTAAGTGTGATGCAGGATTGTCGTCTAGGTAGGGTGTATCGTGGCATAGATATTAGTTTTCCGCACAATATGCATTTTTTTAGTCGAAGTAAGTGTAGGTCTGCTCTAAAATGTCAATGAAAAAACTCATAATTATTCAAAATTGCGAGTTTATTGGTTCTTACAAAACAAACGAGTTCTAGTGTCTAAACTTAGCTAAAGAGTGACTTTGGATGTTGAAGCGTGGCACTGCATGTCCTCGGCATACTTTTCATAAGATGGTACGTAATTACCGAGTGCTAATCGCAAGCATGATGACATATGTTCGTCAGTTAGTCGATTGCGATATTTTGACTTAGATTCGGATATTTATCTTCAGATATAAAACACCAGAATTTTGTATCAGATGCTCTGGCTTTGAGATGTATATCTGATATAATCTGCACTAACTCATTTTCAACAGAACATGAGTCCATGTTAAACTGACTTGCTATTTCCGTAGCTAATTCCTCAATGTTTTTACACGAAAAAGGATAACTCATAAATGATGCAATATTTGCAAATTTACTGAAATCATAAAAACGTATTTCGAATTGACCCAATCATTCTGCCTCATAAATATCATAATTCAACTGAGGAATCCTTGCTTTCAAAGACGGAAAATTTTTCAGATCCTTTCTTTTCAGTTGATCTATCATAAGTTGCAATTTACTTTTGAATGCGTTTATTGCGCTAATCATCTCAATAATAGTTTTTCCTTTACCTTGAAGCTCCAAATTAATGGTGTTTAAATGCATTGTGATGTCTGTCAAAAATGCCAAATCAGTCAGCCATTTTCCGTTTTTCAGCATCTGAGTGTCATCACCTCTTTCGTCCAGAAAAGCTGTTATTTCGGGCAATAATTCTTCGAACCTTTCTAGGAATTTTCCGCGACTCAACCACCTGACGTCCGTGTGAAGAACTAAATCAGTGTGTTCAGCTGACTCACTATCTTCCAAGTGCAATTTAAAGAGCCGTCGTTGCAAGCTACGTGCACGGACAGAATTCACAATTTTTATTGCAATGCCCATAATCTCCTCCATGTTTAGAACTTTTGAACACAAAACTTGTTGATGTATAATGCAATGGAAGGAGAAAAATGAAGGGAAATCATCATTAGCTCGACACAATGCCACAAAACCGTTTTTGTTTCCAGTCATTGCGGGTGCTCCATCGGTTGTAATGCACACTAGTTTATATATTGGTAGCTTGTAGTTTGTTACAAAATTGAAGAAAACGTCATATATATCTTCGCCACGGGTCTTTCCTTTCAGAGGAATCATTGTCAAAAACTCTTCCTTAGCCGACATGTCATTGAATACCATTCGAATAAAAATACACAGCTGAGCAGTGTCTGTCATATCGGTGGATTCGTCGAACTGTAAAGAAAAGTATGTACATTCCATGATATCATGTTTTAGTTTATCTGCTATGTCCTGACTCATGACTTCAACACGCCTTGTGACAGTCGGACGAGATAACTGAAGTTCTCTAATAGCAGACATAATCTCTGTTTTATTTTTAAAATCTCCAAATAAAGTCTCACCCGCTTCAATAAATGCTTCCTTCACAACAATCCATCATCAAATGGTTTCTTGTGTTTCGCCAATATATGAGATATTTTAAATGACGCGATCGTTGCAGCTTTTGATTGTTTGGCTGGTCTTGTGAACATGGTTTGTTCTTTTTTCAAACAAGTTATCAAATCACGTACTTTTCGTTTTCTTAATTCACTCTGTGACGGAAAATCCTTTTCATAGTTTTTATGAACCGTTTTATGATGCCTCTCTTAGGTATTGCAACTGACGCACGGCAAATGAGACAAATGCACTTATCCTTTACCATACAAAAGAAAAATTCTTCCTCCCAATCATTATTAAAATGATAAGTTTTACTTTTCTTCGCCGCACTCATTATGGACTATTTATTAATAAACTTTGTATCGATGTATCGCCGTCAAGTTACAACTCAGATTGACTCCTATTCCTGCAGGCGCAACATTTATATCGGCGCGAACGAAGTCTCGAATGTTCCCGTCAAACACGCCGCCCGAAGTTTCTAGAAAAAAAGCGGCGGGAATCAAAAACGCGGCTTTTCTTTGACAAGTACCGCGCCTTCCTTTGATAAAGCCGCCTTTTGCCGCTAGCAGGGGGTTATTACGATAAAAGAAAGTGATGAGAGGGTTATTCTGGCCTAATTGTGGATCGAATAAATTTTAGTAGTTTATTCATTACATTTTGTTTTAGTTACCTAAAACAAAATCTGTGAATAGTTCTATATCGGAATTTTTTTCTCGAGATCGACTCAAAAAACACTCGCGATCGACCGTTTGAGCACCCCTGATCTAAAGGTGACAAATCTTTGTTTTTTCCTTAAGTTTTAAGTTTTTTGTTTATTTTAAAAATATGTATAGTATACGTTTAAAATGTTCCAAATTCTTTAATTACAGTTTTCATTAAAAAAACGATTTTTTTTGTATTTCTTTTAAGTGGATACCCCTCTTGCACGGACACTTTTGGTCGGTCCCGTTGGTGTCCGCCCAAGGGAGATTTCACTATATATATATATATATATATATATATATATATATATATATATATATATATATATATATATATATAAATATTGATTTATTTTCACAACATTATCATATATATATATATATATATATAATAAATATTTATTTATTTTCAAAATTCATAATGGATAATGGAATTCGGTAAAAATTTAAAAGCTTGTCAAGGGTCTGATTCTTTCCTACGTGAACAATAAACTGTGTTTATTTTTTCACAGAGATAACAATATATGATAATTACTGTTATTAATATATTAGATATATTATGTATTGCTTTGACTCTTATTTATTACAGTATCAGTAAAACGAGAACCGGCTTACGTTTTAATCGGAAACCCAGAGTACTTAAGATAAACATTGCATCCAACTTTAAGATAAGCCACAAACAAACACTATTATTATGGTTTAAATAAATGTTATAAATTATTTTATGAATAATTATAAGAGTAAAGAAAGTAAGTAAGCGAAGAGTAAATTCGCTAACAAGGCTGCTGACCTACACACTTAATGGTGTGGTCGTCATTTTTAGAGCCTACAGTTTTTCGTGGATTCCTAATCAGAGTCCTAAGCACTTGACCCCTGTACTTCATTCTTCGTAAGCATGTCCTGTTTCAATAACAGTCCAACCAGACCTGTTTGTTTGACCACTGCCTCTATTCGAAGCGAAGGTACTGAGACTTGTTGCACTGTGATCCGTGTGTGAAGCTTACAAATGTTACAACGGGAGTTCATAGCCTTCGAAAATTTAACAATAAGTTTTTTCTTTTTTAAAAAGTCTCTCGGGGTACTACAGCCACCGCCTACTAAGAATATTAACAATATAGTCTAGAACATTCTAATAAAAGTCAGGCTAACAAGGGATTACAAGATGAGGTAGTCGAAAAATAGAATTATTCAAATACCTCTGTGACGCTGAGCTGTACTAACTCGCCTGGAATACTTCGTTGTTAAAAAATATGGAATACTATACATCACATGATATCTTAATTTTATGTACAAACCTTTTTCATTAGTAGGACATAGAAGTGTAGTGAAGTCAACTTTTCTCTGGGTCAGCCATTGATTTATTTTCCAACAGTCACAAGCTTGCTCGTATATAGCTGTTACATTGGCATTTGCCAAAATTTGGAGGTTACAGAGCCCAGCGAAATGTTTTGTTGATAAATAGGTAAACTGGTCACCTGTAAATAAGAAATTTCTGTTTTTTTTTTACGTAATTATACTCATTAATCATCAAACACCTATTACAACCGATTTTCTCAGAACGTACAGTTCCTCTTGTTTTAAAGCGGTGTTATACCTGTTTATTACGACTCTACTGATGCGGCGACAGTGTAGTTTTAAACAGATCAATTTAGACATCCTGTACTTTGTTTTGAAAATAGAAGGACAATCTGTTCCAATTTTTAGTTCGATATTTTCAGAGATTTTAAAGATATCTTTAAAAACAGGAACCGAAAAATCACATTCCCCTTTATTTTCGATTAGAAGATTACCGTAAAAATGTCAGAATTCTAGGTAGGCGAGCCGAATTAGACCTCCCTTTACTTGCCTTACCTGTTATATTCAAGAAAGCCAAATAAGGAAACTCTCCAAAATCTGGAAATTCCGTCGACGCACCTTCTTCAGTAATGTAGCTCATATCCAATTTTGTGAGACTGGATCTGGAGATAGGCTTGGCTTCCTCGATCGATTCCGCGATATTGATATTCCAGTTTTGACTTACGTAAAGAGTTTTTAGTTTAGGTAAATGAAAAATGGCAGGCGGCACTTTTCCTAGGGCGTTAACGGATAAGTCTAGTGTTTCCAGGTATGTTAGATCCTTAAACAGCTCGTCATCTAGGTTTACTAAAAGGTTGTCCATTAAGTACAAATGTGTAATATAGGGATATCTTTGTAAGTCTGTGTTACTTAGTTTTCTTATTCTATTGTAGGATAATTCAATTACCTAAAAAAAATTAATCATGTAATATTTATGAAACAAAAATATTATTATTATTGAAAGTTAAGAATATCAATAACATAGTAATAATTGTGAAACATAACAGATTTTTAAACAATTACTTTTAATAAATTATATCTATCTGGGGTTTATAAATCTGTTAATTTAAAATTAGAAATAATTCCCAACCTAATGTTATAGATTTCGACTTTTCTCATTGAACATGTTTCGAAAAAGGCTTTTATGCAGAGAAGTCCCGAAACGAAACGGCGAAAAGTATTGAATATAATAACTCAAGAAATACTCAAGTTCATCGAATACGTTATGAATAGAGACCGGATTATATGCATTTGCATATTTTCATATGCATTTGCATATTTAGACCATTCTCACCGATTATTGCATATTTTACTCAAAATCTAGTAATGATGCATATTTTCCCTATGTTTACAATATTTCTCGGTATTACTAGGCAATTGAATTGCTCATGGTATTGTTAATGTCGTCGTCTGGAACCGATCTTATCGCCGGGACATTACCTGCAATAGCCTAAACATCGATTAGGTTATAGTGCCTAGGGAATACCCAAAATTACGACGGTATTTTATTCCTTTATTTCTTGGTCGGGATATTAAGTGATAAGTAGTTAGTTTCTAAGAATATTTGTTTGAGCGTGGATCAAATAAACAATTTTCTCGAACACGAATTTTTATTTTAAAACAAGATATCAGTTTTAACATTATTGTTGACGCGCTTGCATCAGTGTAGTTATTCTAGACTTAATTGTACAAGTGGTTTAGGTTATTTCCAAGTGGCCGTAAGGCACTTTAGGAAGAAGAAAATTCGGTCCATTTAAAACTTATACTAAAGTCAATATTCTGATTTCATGACAGAAAACTAATAATAATCCGTGATGATTGTAGATGAAGTGCGGATTCCAAAATCAACTAGATACATACGCTCCTAAGGTCTCAAACTTCCTTGAAGCGCTTGTTATTGACTGAAGGGAAGCTATCACGGCAACGAATCATGGCCCTTGGGATTAGATAATGTCCAATTGGAGGGACTTACCGACTTTTTGCCTGCTATACTGCCAAGGCATTTTCAAGGAGCTTTACTTGTCAAGATTAAAATACCAAATTATTTCCCAAAGAGTGAAGATTCCTCAAGTTGTCACTTGAAATATAATATTTCATTAGGAGACAGTTTTAGAGCAAAAACCACGTTTATGTGTTGAATTACCAACCGTAATCACCTGTGCTTGGCACCTTGCAATTTTTAACGTGTTGTGTTAAAGTTTAACGTATACCATGCCACCCGCAAAAAAAGTGTCTCTTCGTGGGTAGCTGATTATCCTGGAACATTTACATACGACGGAAATGTTTTATATTGTCGAGTTTGCGAGAAAAATGTTTCGTGCACAAAAAAGTTTCAAATTGACCAGCAAGTCACGACAAGTCTTCATATCGCAGGATTGCAAAACAAAGGCCCACGACAACAACTTATAACAGCAGCAAGTAGCAGTGATTCTTCTATAGGCAAACAAAAAAAACCACTTAAGCATGGATTTATGTGAAGCATTGCTTGCAAGTAATACTCCTCTCCACAAACTTACAAATCCTACATTCAAAGATTTTCTGCGAAAATATTGCTTGAATCAAAAAATACCAGACGAATCAACACTGCGTAAAAATTACATACCAACAATTTACCAACATGTTCTGGAAGAAATAAGTAATGAACTTAAAGATGACATTATTTGGATTTCAGCTGATGAAACTACCGACAGTTGTGGTCGCTATATTGTGAATTTAATTGTGGGTGCATTAAGATTAGAGCCTTCTTCTTCCTATTTGGAGGCCTGCAAAGAACTTGACAAGACAAATCATTCTACGATGGCCAGATTTGTGAATAAGGGTATTAAAAAAATATTTCCTGAATCTTCTGCAGATGAAAGAGTGTTTATATTTCTCTCAGATGCTGCTCCCTATATGATCAAGGCAGCCAAAGGCCTCCAAGTATTTTATCCAAATTTAATTCATGTGGCGTGCTTTGCTCACGGAGTCCATCGACTCGTTGAAGAAGTACCATCCACGTTTGGAAATGTAAATAAACTGATTTCATCAGCAAAGAAAGTGTTTCTTAAGGCACTTGCTCGCAATAACGCCTATAAAGAAAAACTGTCAAATGTGCCTTTACCTCCCGAACCAGTGGTAACTCGATGGGGAACATGGATTAAAGCCGTACTATTTTACAATGAACATTTCCAGGCTATCAAAGGTGTAGTAAATGACTTCGATAGTGCAGAGGCTATGGCAGTTCGTCAATCCAAGGAAGCATTTAACGATTCTAATATTAAAAAAAAACATAGCTTTGATTAGCACTCACTTTTCCCACATACTTGCGGGTATTAAAAAGCTTGAAATTCGAGGTTTGGCGTTGACCGAATCAATTCAGGTAATGAATAAAATCCGTCAAATAAACTCCACATTGCCAGATGTATTCCCACGTAGAGTTAAAGAAAAGTTTGAAAACATATTGTGCAATAACCCAGGCTTTGAACCTTTGTGTCAAATTGATAGTTTTATTAATGGGACGGGTGAACTTTTGCCAGAAACAATAAGTGCTAACATAGCACCCAAATTCAAATACTGCCTAGTTTCCTCAGTGGATGTGGAACGGTCTTTTTCCACTTATAAAAATATTCTAAGTAATCGAAGACACAACCTTACTACCCAACATTTGGAGCAATACCTTATTGTTTACATGTACAAGAATACAAAAGTTAAATAATTTTAAAAAATGTTGTACGCGCGTCTATGCTGCGTATTAACCGACTTCTAAAATATGTATGTACAAATTTCCATTTAAAATCGTCGGGGCCTTCGGGGAATCCCGCTGGCCCGTGTGAGGGGTTCCCCTATTTATGTTTTTGGACTCTTTCAGCATGTAAATTTGCGTGAATGCAGTGCGTTATAGCGTTTACTACGGAGAAGTACGAGTATACTCACATAATTTATTTGGTTGGAGTTCTGGTAGTTAAGTGTAATTATTACGAACTGCTTTGTTTGAATTTTTGTTTGTCCAAAAACGGTACGGTGTACAACTGATTGTATGTGGTGAAAAACTTTCTGCTGATGTGTCATCAATTGAGAAGTTTAAGCAGCAAATCGAAGATTGTGGATACACATGCGATCAAATTTACAACTGTGACGGAACTGGTCTGAATTATAAAATGCTTCCATTAAAAACATTGGCATCTCGACAGGAAAAATCAGGCTTTGCTTCTTTGGAAAAAGCTTTTGAGGTATATCGAACTGGTTGCAGAGGCAACCTCAGCGGATTTGCTTCTTCTTAATAGATGGAGAAACATTGCAGCGAGAAAAAGAAGATGCAATATGAAACAGAAGCGCATAGATACCTATTTCACTGTTTTATAATGTATGTCTATTTATATGTTAAAAAACGTTAATACATCGGTTTAAAGTATTGGTGTTTATTTTTTGAATGAATAAAAAGCAAATCCGGATTATCCGAGGAGGGTGCCTTCTCACGTTACCTCGGATAACTGGGGTTCTACTATATATATACATATATATATATATATATATATATATATATATATATATATATATATATATATATATATATATATATTAGGGTGACCGCAAAAAATCGATGTCGGAATTTTGTTCGTCTGGACCCCACAAAACGATTCCTCTTTCCAGATATTGAGATAGCCGAAATTTGAGCTCGATTAAACGACGTTAACCCGTGCCGCTCGTCGCTCAAAGTTTGAAAAAATCACCCAAATTCAAATACTGCCTACTTTCCTCAGTGGATGTGGAACGGTCTTTTTCCACTTATAAAAATATTCTAAGTGATCGAAGACACAACCTTACTACCCAACATTTGGAGCAATACCTTATTGTTTACATGTACAAGAATACAAATGTTAAATAATTTTAAAAAATGTTAAGTAATTGTCAATTAAATTTAAACATCGTCGATAACTTGTTAATTTTATGCTGATTTTAAAATAAAAAACTAAAAATTACTACTTTTATTATTATTTAATATTGCATATTTTGACCCTATTTATGCATATTTGCATGCATATTTCAAGATTTTTATGTTGCATATAATCCGGTCTCTAGTTATGAATATTGGTGAACGCGAAGGGCCACCATTACCGTCTGTTATTTTCCAAAAGAAGCTAATTGAAAAACCCCACAAATTAAGCTTAAAGCATAGGTCTAAAAGCTCCAAAAAAGGTAAAAAAGCATTTATATATTGCTCAGTCGCTATAGACATTGTATATTGACATCAACACGTCTAAAAAACCAGCCAATGTCATGTAATGTGAGTTATATAATTCCCTTCATAGAAATTTTCATTGTTCCCCTAATACGGCAATTCTTTTTAAATGTATACAATAGAAATACAGTAGGCAATCCCTACTAAATTGATTTTTATTACAAAACTCATCTCTTTAAAAGTGTCACTTATTTTCTATAGAATTATAGTTAAACCGTTATGTACTATATATCTATGTATACACAATAACAAAATTTATTTATTACAGTCATTTTACCAAATATCTGTATATACATACATCGTAAGTTTGAGAACTACTAGACATATTTTAAGGCAGTTTTCACTAATCTGTGCGGGACCTCTGATGATTGAGAAGAGTTTAAAATGTAGATTGGATTCCTGGTCTTTTCTAGCAGATCGTTAATATATATGAGAAAGAGAGTAAGAGATCGTATGGAGCCCTGGGGCACACCGGCGTTGAAAATGAAGATGTTAGAAAGAAACCAGTCGATTGCCATTCGTAAAGAACGCTCTTTGAGGAAACTTTTGAGGGTGGCTAATAATTATAATTATACCTTGTGCTTTCGGATTTTCATATTTTATTTACCAACTAGCTGTGCCCGCGGCTCACTACTATCGTCACTGCTTATTCCTTATATTACCTAACGTAATAAAATATCTGCCATTATTTCCCCTTATCTCCCATTATTTCTCCTTACTCCCATTATCTCTACATAATTTCCATTATCTAGGCCTATCTCTGCTCATCTCCCATTATTTCTCCTTATGTCCCATTATTTCACCTTATCTCCATTATCTAGGCTTATCTCGACTTATCTCACAATATTTTTCCTTATCTCCCATTATTTCTCCTTATCTCCCATTATCTCACCATAACTCCCATTATCTAGGCTTTATCTCCCATTATTTCCCCTTATCTTCCATTATTTATACTTATCTCCCATTATCTAGGGTTATATGGAATTATATAGAACATATGTATAAATTTATAAAAACACGTAAATGGGATAAGTGGTTCTCAAGTGATAAGCGCACTAACGGACAGACAGACAGAGAGACGTTGCATTTTATATATATTATATTCTTTGCAACATGATATTGTTCCATATTTAATGGTTTAGGCAGTGTATTGCAAGAGAACGCGCTAACGGTAACCTTTTTTCCGACTTGATTCACTCTTATCGTCATTTCTTATTCTTTATGTTACCTGTCGTAATAAAATATATCCTATAACCTGATCAGAGAACATATGTATGTTTTAAAAAAAGCACGTAAAGCGGATAAGTGGTTCTCCAGTGATAAGCGCACTAACGGACAGACAAGCAGAGAGACAGGCAGACAAATAGACAGAGAGACTTTGCATTTTATATATATTATAGAGAGAAGATTATAAATAACCTGGCCAGAGAACAAATGTATGAATGAAAAACACGTAAATCGGATAAGTAGTTCTCGAGTGATAAGTGCACTAACGGACAGACAGAGAGACGTTGCATTTTATATATATTATAGATATAGATTATTATTATTATATAACCTAGCCAAAGAATATATGTATGAATTAAAAAAAGACACGTAAATCGGGCAAGTGGTTCTCGCGTGATAAACGCACTAATGGACAGACAAACAGACAGACAGAGAGACATTGCATTATATATATATATATATATATATATATATATATATATATATATATATATATATATATATATATATATATTATAGATATTCTCTGCTACATAAAATTGTTCCATATTTAATGGTTTAGGCTGTGTATTGCAAGGGAACGCGCTAGCGGCAAACTTTTTTCCGACTTCATTCGCTATTATCGTCACTGCTCATGCCCTATGCTACCTATCGTAATAAAATATAGCCTATAACCTGACCAGAGAACATATGTATGTTTTAAAAAAAAAAGTACATAAATCGGATAAGTGGTGCTCCAGTGATAAGCGCACTAACGGACAGACAGACAGAGAGACGTTGCATTTTATATATATTATAGAAGCAGGTACGGAATTTATAATCCTCGAGCTCAAAAATTAAAGAAATTGATTTTGTTACAAATTTATCCTTAATTGGGATAAGATAAGAACATAAAAATGTGGAAGTTCTTACCCTCGTAATATGAATCACAGTTAATCTAGAAATAAAGTGCAAAAAGTTGTAGCTACATTGATAAGAAATGTACGAGTACTACTACATCATAATCAAAGAAAAAATCGTCACAAAAGTGAATTTTTAAATAAATAAAAATTACTCACTTTGATGTCAGAGGGCAAGCATTTCGGTAATTCTTTCCAGTCCATCCTATAGCAATCCGATGTTTTAAGTCCATGGATTCGAGCCGTTTTACATCTCAGCTCTTTGTTGCAACTTTCGAAAAAAAACTCAGGAAGAAAATTGCAAAATAAAATTATCCATAGCAAATTTTTACAACCCATGATCTAACTTTGGTAAAACTAAAAAAAATTGTTTAAAAATCAGGAAAGTTTATCAAAGTTATATCTCTATTGCATTTAACTGATTATTATAGTAACCTTATCTTACAGTTTTGCAAAAATATTTAAAAAAAAAAGATAAGAAAGGGTGGAGTCATACCTAATTAAAAAAATTAGCACATAATTCTAACCAGTTACTTGGACAGTCACTATACTTCGATTGTGGATCGGAAAAGTAATAATTAATAAATAATAACAACAACAATTTGATTGGACAAAAGTTACCAATAGTGTTAACTAAATTTATCAGTTTAATTTAAATGTTGTCTTCAACAATATCTTTTCTGTTACTAGTTCTTGGTAAAAAATAATTTTATTAATAATGTTACTTATTTAATTTTAAATCGTAATTTTTTGGTCTTGATATGTCATAGATTGTTCTTATCTGTCTACTTATCTCTGTAATCCCTAAATTAGAATTTTAAAATTAATAGTACTCACAGTCCTATTCTGCATTACAAAGGTTTTTCTTTAGACTTTTAAGGAAATTCATGGTATTTTTTTAAATTCCGCGTTTTTCATTAACCATACATCTCTATCCCTATTTCAAGCCTATTTAATATTATAAAGGTTGACATAACAAACTTTATGGATTACAAGGTGTCAAAATAACCATTACTTTGTCTCTGTCTTAGCTTTCAAAAATTAGACAACACAACCAGTCATGGATCTCGGAAACTTGAGATCACTGAAGATGGCCCATTTAATCGTAGGCGAAAAATAGGAAAGTAACTTTTATTTGAAAATGTCTTATTCTGAGAACTGATTTTTTTTAGTTGAACGAACTAGGGGAACCTTTTCCTCTATTTAAAGTGTAATTTACAAAAATATTCAATTAAATATTACTTACACACTCATAACATGAATAATAATGGGTACTTACCATTATTTAACCAAAAAACTACAACGGAAAAAATCACATCATTAAAAGTAAAAAAAAACTGCTCTACTTCACTTTAAAGCATCTGAAATGATGAGTGCACTGGTTAGAGACACTAATAAAACCTTAACTGGCTAAATTACAGATTGTATTTAAGTGATCTCACTCCTATAGGTCTACAAAAATTGTTTAATGAGTATTTATACTTAGAATTAGGTACCCAGGTACCTTTAACTTTCGTGTAAAACGTGATTTTGATGTGCGGTTCAACTTGCGAAAAAACAAACTAACGTTTATTAGCGTTATTTTAGATGTATATTTTTTAATTGACTTTAATTAATGGCAAAATGTTAAGACTGTTTTAATGATCTCAAATTAATCTATACTGTATCGTCGTATACAATAAACTTGAGAGAATAGTAAGTATTTGTCTTATCATTGTTTATCAGAAAGTTACACATTTTACAGAATTTAAAAGATTAGTATTCTAATTACTGTGGAGCACTTTGGAGAACTTTTAATTTATTTAGATAAGTTTTAGGACGAATCAATTAGGCCCATCTTCTGGTGACTCAGGTTAATAAAAGGGGCACCTTTGACCTAGCTTTCAACTAATTTAATTTTTTACGCTAGGATAAGTGATGATAATCCCGTATAAGAATGACCAAAAACAACTTTTATGTTTTTGTTTCTTTAAATAATTTTTTATTAAAATAATATGTACCGAGATTGTTGGAATTCGCGTTTCAGGGATTACGCAATCTCCTGTTTCTGTCAGTCTTCCTATCTGTCGACCCGTTGGCACGATAACTCTCAAACGAAATTAAACGTCGATCTCAAAGAATGACCGCAAAATTAGCCCGTTTTTGCAACTTCCATAACTCCGAGACAAAAAAAAACTTAATGTAAAAGGTCTTAAAGGTAATTAAAAATCTAGCACGTATTTTTCCATTTTTCGAAGCAAATTTCTAACCTGAATTAAACCCTTTCCATGTCTCATCATTAATTTTTTATATGTTTGACCAATTGAAAATAATGAATTTCTAGATATCTTAACTTCAAGAATCCTGAAAAGGGCTTATGTTCGAAGCAACCACTCTAACCCCACTCCCTTCCTCATTAATCCCTTACATGCTTGAACAATTCAGATTTTTTTTTTATGGTCTAGCACACGTGCTACAGGGAAGTCCCTAAAGCGCTACAGAAGCGACACGTGTGCGAAGAAAGCGATTCACGTTGTTCTTGAATCGCTGTAAATTGTACTCGGTGGGAAACACAGTCCTGGGCAAATTATTCTAAAGGGATGATGTTCTCCATATAAATGACTGCTTAAAAAGCGTTGTACGAGGAGTAACAAGCTGAACCTCATACGGATGTGAAGTATTAGCGCGACGTGTACTTCTAATATGCACCGCTCTGGGAGGAATTAAGCGGGCAACATCCTTCGAACACTTTCCATGAAAATACTTGTAGAATAGGCTCAAGTCGCCAACCGTTCTTCGATGTTCCAGCGAATCAAATTCCGGGTCTCCAGTCAGATGCACAGCTCTTCTCTGAATAGAATCCAACAAATGCAATGTATGTTTGGGAGCGGAGCCCCAAACATGGGAGCAGTATTCCATAGCTGGTCGAATTTGAGCTTTGTAAAGAATTAACAGTTGTTGTGGAGTGTAAAGCTTTCCGATTCGAAATAATATTCCCAACTTTTGAGAAGCTCTCCTTGCTATGCCTGCAACATGTTCATGCCAGGACATATTTGCTCCCAAATTAACGCCTAACAAATTGAGTGACGATGTTAGAGGAATGGAGTGCCCCAACATAACTACGTCGGGTTCAGCAACGTTAACTTTTTTAGAAAAAACTGCTGCCTGGGTTTTTGTAGCGTTAAATTCCACTTGGTTACTGTCACCTCAAGATAAAATTTCTTCCAGGTCTTTGTTAAGTTGAATAACTTCCTCCGGTCTGTGCATATTCGTCTGAGTAGCCGATGTCCGAGTGTTCAATTGCATTGTTCCAAACATGTGTTACATAAGTCAGAAGATCTCCTGTTCTATTTTTACGAAAGCCATATTGGTGATCGCTAATAATGTTGAATCCTTCAAGATATTTTAGAAGATGCTGATTGATAGCCTTTTCCATGACTTTCGGTATTATTGAAAGCAGTACGATTGGTCGGTAGTTATTTGGCAAGGTCTTCTTGCCTTTTTTAGGTATCGACTGAACTGTCGCACATTTCCAGCAAGAAGGAAATATTCCCTTTCTGTAGGATAGGTTAAAAAGTCTACAGAAAACTGGTGTTAGTTCCCTCGCACAGTTTTTGAGAACTACGGCAGGTATTCCGTCAGCGCCAGAAGCCTTTTTGGTGTCTCGCTTCATCAAAATACGTTTTATGATACGGTGTCTGAAGACAATATCGGGCATCCTTGTCTGCACTATGGGAATAGTAGGTGGTGTTTTTCCTTGGAAATCAACAGTAGCATGTGAAGCAGAGTTCAGCCAACAAGTTCGCTTTCTCAACAGGCGTCGTTGCAATAGAATTATCAGGCCGTGTAAGTGGTAGTATGGTGGATTTGGTGAAATTTTGACTAACTGCCTTAGCGACTGACCAAAAGGACCTGGACTGACCAAAAGGACGTTGGGGCAAAGAAAAATAAAAAAATAACTAGTTAAGTGCAAGTTGAACTTGCCCAATTAATATTCCGTACGTTGATTTCACAAAACACATCCCCAAATGACTTTTCAACAAAGTTTTTTTCCGATCTTTACTGAAAACTGATGACCTTGGATTTTTTTTTTTTTTATATATATATACCAGATAAATTATTTAAAGTAATGCACTCGTGATAATTTTCGTTCAACCTACACCCTGTGGAGAATACTCCAGAATTTTTTCAACATTTTTTGATCAATATTTTTCGAGTTAAAGGGGGGGACAGCGATCTTTGGACATTTTTTGAAAATAATACAAAGAAAAGTGTGCGCAAGTATTACATTATATATATTTTTGAATTCGTGTTTTCACGACACCCCACTCGATACCTAGTGAAATTTTTTTTTTTGTCACTTCCGATTTCACTCTCCTTTAGGTCAGAATTTAACTTTCAAAACTACACGGTTCTGATGGGGCAATCAATTCCTATATTACTGCCAAATTTCAACTTTCTATGTCAAATAGCTTGCGAGATGGAAGTATTGCTGGCTCTACATTTCCGATGGAGTGAATAATCGGTTTTACCAGCCTAAATGTATTACCCCTTAAACCTATATCAGTATGTGTTATCAGAGTTATAAAATAAGACGACGTGTATGTATATAAAATGATGTTTTAAATTTTTAACAATGAAAAACAAAATAACAACCGGCGAAGCGCAAGTCGGACTTGCGCAATTAGTGTTCCGTACGTTGATTGCTTTTAACATAAAAATTTTTGTTACGGAGGTATAAAATGATCAACGACTTTACAAAACACACCCCAAATGAGTTTTCAACCAAATCCGTCTCCAATCTTTGTTGAAAATTGATGACCTTGAATTTTTTTTTTAAATATACCAGATAAATTATTAAATGATAATTTTCGTTCAATCTACACCCTGTGGAGAATATTTCAGAATTTTTTCAAAATTTTTTAATTAGTACTTTACGGAGATTGTTGGAATTCGCGTTTCAGGTATTACGCAATCTCCTATTTCTGTCAGTCTGTCGGCCTTCCTATCTGTCGACCCGTTGGCACGATAACTCTCAAACGAAATTAACGGTCGATCTCAAAGAGTGACCGCAAAATTAGCCCGTTTTTGCAACTTCTATAACTCCGAGACAAAAAAAAAACTTAACATAAAAGGTCTTAAATTAAGGCTAATTAAAAATCTAGCACGTATTTTTCCATTTTTCGAAGCAAATTTCTAACCTGAATTAAACCCTTTCCATGCCTCATGATTAACTTTTTATATGTTTGACCAATTGAAAATAATGAATTTCTAGATATCTTGACTTCAAGAATCCTAAAAAAGGGCTTATGTACGAAGCAACCACTCTAACCCCACCCCCTTCCTCATTAATCCCTTACATGCTTGAACAATTCAGAATAATAAAAAAATAACTAGTTAAGGGCAAGTTGAACTTGCCCAATTAGTATTCCGTACGTTGATTTCATAAAACACATCCCCAAATGACTTTTCAACATAGTTTTTTTCCGATCTTTACTGAAAATTGATGACCTTGGAATTTTTTTTTTTTATATATATACCAGATGAATTATTTAAAGTAATGCACTCGTGATAATTTTCGTTCAATCTACACCCTGTGGAGAATACTCTAGAATTTTTTCAACATTTTTTGATCAATATTTTTCGACTTCAAGGGGGGGGACAGCGATCTTTGGACATTTTTTAAAATAATACAAAGAAAAGTGTGCGCAAGTATTACATTATGTATATTTTTGAATTCCTATTTTCACGACACCCCACCCGATACCTAGTGAAATTTTTTTTTTGTCACTTCCGATTTCACTCCCCTTTAGGTCAGAATTTAACTTTCAAAACTACACGGTTCTGATGGGGCAATCAATTCCTATATTACTGCCAAATTTCAACTTTCTATGTCAAATAGTTTCGGAGAAAATCGGGTGTGACAAACAGACAGACAAACGGACAGACACCGAAATGATCTTATAAGTGTTCGGTACTGAACACTACAAATCACTTTTTGTTTTGTTACTACTTATTTTTTTGAGTTCCAAAATATTTCAAATATTAAAAATCGAACCGACATAAAAATAATACTTAAACTTAACTTATTTGTAACTCTTTGTTTTAATTAAAATATCGAGAAATAAATGAACATAGTAATGGCTTATTAATTACTTGTTAAAAAATCAATTGTAAATCAGAGTCCATATAGTTAAATGTGTGTTGAATCAACACCAAGCAATGGGGCTTGCGAGAAGTATTGCTGGCTCTGCATTTCCGATGGAGTGAATAATCGGCTTCACCAACCTTACCACTTAAACCTATGTCAGTATGTGTTATCAGAGTTATAAAATAAGACGACGTATGTATATAAAATGTTTTAAATTTTTAACAATGAAAAAGAAAATAACTGGCCAAGTGCAAGTCGGACTTGCGCAATTAGTGTTTTTTTTTTATGGGTCTAGCACACGTGCTGCAGGGAAGTCCCTAAAGCGCTCCAGGAGCGGCATGTGTGCGGGAAAAGCGATTCACGTTGTTTTTGAATCGCTGTAAATTGTACTCGGTGGGAAACACAGCGCTGGGCAAATTATTCCAAAGGGATGATGTTCTCCATATAAAGGACTGCTTGAAAAGCGTTGTACGCGGAGTAACAAGCTGAACCTCATACGGATGTGAAGCACCAGCGCGACGTGTATTTCTAACATGCACTGCTTTGGGAGGAATTAAGCGGGCTACATCCTTCGAACACTTTCCATGAAAATACTTGTAGAACAGACTCAAGTCGCCAACCGTTCTTCGATGTTCCAGCGAATCAAGGCCGCCGGTCAATTCCGGGTCTCCAATCAGACGGACAGCTCTTCTCTGAACAGAATCCAACAGATGCAGTGTATGTTTGGGAGCGCAGCCCCAAACGTGGGAGCAGTATTCCATAGTTGGTCGAATTTGAGCTTTGTAAAGAATTAACAGTTATTGTGGGGTGCTTTGGAAGCTTTCTGGTTCGAAATAATATTCCCAACTTTTGAGAAGCTCTCTTTGCTATACCTGCAACATGTTCATGCCAGGACATATTTGCTCCCAAACTACCGCCCAACAAATTGAGCGACGATGCTAGGGGAAGGGAGTGCCCCGACATAACTATGTCGGGTTCAGCAACGTTAACTTTTTTAGAAAAAACTGCCGCCTGGGTTTTTGTAGCGTTAAATTCCACTTGGTTACTGTCACCCCAAGATAGAATTTCTTCCAGGTCTTTGTTAAGTTGAACGACCTCCTGCTGTCTGCGGATATTCGCCTGAGCAGCCGATGTCCGAGCTTTAAAGGCGTGTGTTCCATACGTTGATTGCTTTTGAGATAAAAATTTTTGTTACGGAGGTACAAAATAATCAGTGACTTCACAAAACACATCCCAGATGAGTTTTCAACAAAGTCAGTTTCCAATTTTGTTAAAAACTGATGGCCTTGAAATTTTTTTGTAAATATACCAGATAAATTATTAAATGATAATTTTCGTTCAATCTACACCCTGTGGAGAATATTTCAGAATTTTTTCAAAATTTTTTAATCAGTACTTTTCGAGATAAGCGATTTTTGGCAAATTTTTTAAAACAATACAAAGAAAAGTATGCGCAAGTATTACATTATATATATTTTTCTGAACTCATGTTTTCACAACCTTTCATTTGACACCCCACTCGATGACCTGGTAAATTTTTTTTTCAGTTCCGATTTCACCTCCTAAAACTAACCCTTTAAGTGAAAATTTAACTTTCAAAACTACACGGCTCAGAGGAGGTCATTAATTCCTATGTTAGTGCCAAATTTCACTTTCTGTGTCAAATAATTTCAGAGAAAATCGGGTGTGACAGACGGACAGACACACACAAAATTTGCCAGTAATATAACATTTAAATTTGATAATTTTTGTGTTTCTCCTGTGTTTAGCTGGATGTGCTGTGCTTAAGGGGTTACGCCACCTTGGCGCTCGGAAAAATAGGCATAAAATAAAAAAAAAAATTTTGACGCAACTATTATAGTTTCAACAACAGATTTAAAAAAAATATTAAAAAAAAATTAAAAATAGCGAAGATATAAACCATCTTGTAGGATCCTCTTTTTAAAATCTTTGCCACCGGTGGAACTTTTTTTCTCAGTCAAAAATGGTCCAAAAACTAAACAAATCATTTTTCATTGTTAAGAAAAGTCATAGCTAAGTCGCCACTTATGGAAAAAAAATTTAAAAATTTTTTTGTAGAAGTGACAGCCGTTCGAAAATAAACTAATTTTTCACAAAAATTTTGGGCTTTATAAATTAATAAAAAAAAATGAACGGTGCATTAAATCGAAAAAACCGTATGTCAAGTTCAAGATAATATTATAAAGAATATGTGGTACAAATTTTGTCAAAATTGGTTCAGTAGATCTCGAGATATTTTGTCTACCAGTTTGAAAAAAGTAGTTTCGAGAAAAACGCAAAAGAAAAAAGTACCGGCCTTAAAAGTCTATAATTTTTTTTTATTACCTTCAATCTGCGATTCCATTTTGTAAAGCCTGAAATATTTTTAAAAGTATAAATAATAAATCTAACCAAAAATAACCAGTCAAGTGCAACTTGAACTTGCGCAATTAGTGTCCCGTACGTTGATTGCTTTTAAAATAAAAATTTTTGTTAGAGTTGTTGATCAGTTACTTCACAAAGCACACTCCAAATGAGTTTTCAACAAAGTTTATTTCCTATCTTCACAGAAAACTGATGACCTTGAAATTTTTGTTTTTTTTATTTATATACTAGATAACTTATTAAAGATAATGCGTCCGTGATAATTTCCGTTCAATCTACACTCTGTGGAGAATATTCCAGGATATTTTCAAAATTTTTTGATCAGTACTTTTTCAGATAAAGGCGAGACAGCGATTTTTCGCGATTTTTTAGAAATAATACAAAGTGTGCGCAAGTATTTTATATATATATATATATATATATATATATATATATATATATATATATATATGGGTCTCGCACACGTGCTGCAGGGAAGTCCCTAAAGCGCTACAGGAGCGGCATGTGTACGGAAAAAGCGATTCACGTTGTTCTTGAATCGCTGTAAGTTGTACTCGGTGGGAAACACAGCGCTGCGCAAATTATTCCAAAGGGATGATGTTCTCCATATAAAAGACTGCTCGAAAAGCGTTGTACGCGGAGTAACAAGCTGAACCTCATACGGCACTTTCCATGAAAATACTTGTAGAACAGACTCAAGTCGCCAACCGTTTTTCGATGTTCCAGCGAATCAAGGCCGCCGGTCAGTTCCGGGTTTCCAATCAGACGAACAGCTCAGTATATGTTTGGAAGCGGAGCCCCAAACATGGGAGCAATATTCCATAGTTGGTCGAATTTGAGCTTTGTAAAGAAGTAACAGTTGTTGTGGAGTGTAAAGCTTTCTGGTTCGAAATAATATTCCCAACTTTTGAGAAGCTCTCCTTGCTATGCTTGCAACATGTTCATGCCAGAACATATTTGCTCTCAAACTAACGCCCAACAAATTGAGCGACGATGCTAGGGGAATGGAGTGCCCCGACATAACTATGACGGGTTCAGCAACGTTAACTTTTTTAGAAAAAACTGCCGCCTGGGTTTTTGTAGCGTTAAATTCCACTTGGTTACTGTCACCCCAAGATAGAATTTCTTCCAGGTCTTTGTTAAGTTGAACGACCTCCTGCTGTCTGCGGATATTCGCCTGAGCAGCCGATGTCCGAGCATTCAAAGTGAATGAAGAGACAAGCGTACTGTCATCTGCAAAGCTGTAGATTTGATTCCCGATCTTTTCCAGCAGATCGTTAATGTAAATGAGAAAGAAAGTAGGAGACAGTGTGGAACCTTGGGGCACACCGGCGTCGATAGTGAAGGTGTTACGAAAGAAATCCGTCGACCGCGACTCGTAAAGAACGCTCTCTGAGAAAACATGAGAGCCACAAACAGAACCTTCCAGACACACCACAAGAGCGTAGCTTAGCCAACAGTCCATCGTGCCAAACACGGTCGAATGCCTTGGATATGTCAAGAGCAACCGCTCGAGATTCTCCAAAGTGTTCAATTGCATTGTTCCAAACATGTGTTACATAAGTCAGAAGATCGATCTATGTTTACGAAAGCCATATTGGTGATCGCTAATAATATTGAATCGTTCAAGATATTTTAGAAGATGCTGATTGATAACCTTTTCCATGACTTTCGATATTATTGAAAGCAATGCGACTGGTCGGTAGTTATTTGGCAAGGTCTTCTTGCCTTTTTTAGGTATCGGCTGAACCGTGGCACATTTCCAGCAGGACAGAAATATTCCCTTTCTGTAGGATAGGTTGAAAAGTCTACAGAAAACTGGTGTTAGTTCCCTTGCACAGTTTTTGAGTACTATGGCAGGTATTCCGTCAGTGCCAGAAGCCTTTTTGGTGTCTAGCTTCATTAAAATACGCTTTATGATACGCTGTCTGAAGACAACATCGGGCATCTTTGACTGCAATATGGGAATAGTAGGTGGTGTTTTTCCTTGGAAATCGACAGCAGAATGAAGCAGAGTTCAGCCAACAAGTTCGCTCTCTCAACAGGTGTGGTTGCAATGGAATTATCTGGCCGTGTGAGTGGTGGTATGGTGGATTTGGTGAAATTTTGACTAACTGCCTTAGCGACTGCCCAAAATGACCTGGAATTATTGGGACAAGTGAAAAGTTTGTTTCTAATTCGTTGATTGTGTGCCTCCTTGGTTTCGTCGATAATTCCTTTGTATCTGTTCCGGGCACGAACAAAGGTGTTAAGATTTATGGTATTATATATATATTTGAACTCCTGTTTTTACAAGCTTTCAGTTGATGACCTAGCAAAAAATTTTTTTCGCTCTGATTTTACCCCCCAAAACTAACCCTTTAAGTCAAAATTTAACTTTCAAAACTACACGGCTCTGATGAGGCCATCAATTCCTATATTAATATCAAATTTCAACTTTCTATGTTAATAGCATAAAATCGGGTGTGACAAACGGACGGACACCGAAGTGATCTTATAAGTGTTCTGTACGGAACACTAAAAAAAATCGTTTTTTTTTTTTTTTTTTGAAAATTGCAAGGTGGCGTAACCCCTCAAGTATCAGTGATAAATATTCCAACTTAAAAGGGTCATAAAATTAAAAATAATTAAATAAATTTTATAATGAAAGATATCATAGCTCATTTTTATGTTTTTATTTTAAAGAATCATTAAATTTACACTAAAAAGAACGAAATATCCTAATACCTTGTAATGAAATAATTATAGTTTTATTTCCAAAAAAAAATATATATGTGTGGCACACACATAGACGTGTATGTATTACGTATGTTTAAAAATTTCTTAGTGTTTTAGGTACCATTTCTTTGAAGAACTTAGCGCGCAGAACTTTGTGCTTAGTATTCTTTATTAAAAGAGCGCCATAGTTTAAAAGAAATGGTCATTAACTGCTATACATTCTTTTGTACAGATAGGAAGTCTAAACACTGAAATATTATTTCTATGCTTGACATAGCTTCTTATACTTACATTTTTATTTACAAATTCTATTGACTCTACCGGCTCACATAGTCAATAGCAGACTTGTAATCATGTAGATGTATTTTCAAACATTAGTCGTATTTACAGTAGCTTTTGGGTAAAATTACTTAAGTAGTTTAATTTAGTGAAAAGTAAAATTGATTATGTGAACATCAGACGATCTAGCTAATTTTAGTTAGATATAAATGTAACTTTTTTTGTTTTGTTGTTGTTAAGGCTAGCGAGATACTGGAGCACAAAGGATCTGGGTTGATAAGGACCAACTTTAGCCATTATATGGTCAAAAAATTCAGGGGTAAGGCCACTCCAGGTCTCAGGACAGAAGGCTTATTTCGGGAATTTTTTCAACAGTATAATAAAACCAGTCAAAAATTTATTTGAAGTACTTTATTACACAAATATATAAGTGTACAAATTTATTTTTTTTATCTTTTTAATTTAAAATGGCCGCTTCAGAATCCAAGACGACAAGGCTCCTCTTATGCGAGGCCTGAAACGGGCGAAACGATTGTTCTCGTATATTTCAACCTAGAACTAAAAATTAAAAAATGCTCATTAATATAGATCAAAACTAGTGGATAACATACGGAAATTTGGAAATATTGGTTTTTCGAAAAATGATACACCTTTGAAAAAAAATGTTCATTTTTCACTCAAAAATTTCACGAAATATTGTTTATAAAAAAGGCAGTTTATAACTTATCGCAAAATCTGTGCATTATCCACTAGTTTTTCACGTATATTAATGAACATTTTTTGGTTTTTTGTTCTAGATTGAAATCTACGGAAGCAATCGTTTCGCTCGTTTCAGACCTCGCATAAAAGGTCCCTTGTCGTCTTGGATCTGAAGCGGCCATTCTGAATTAAATGCTTTGTACACTTAAATATTTTTTTAAAGTACTTCAAATAAATTTTCGACTGCTTTTATACAATAATATCCTGAAAAAAAATCCCGAAATTAGCCTTTTTTTCCTGGGACCTGGAGTGGCCCTTACCCCTTACGTTTTCTATATTCAGTCCTATACATCGTAGCTACAAAGATGAAGATATACTCTAGTTTATGGCATAAAACAAGCGTAATCCGAGACTTGACAAAATTTGCTTGTTTATATTATATAAATGTCATAATTTTATTTTTTTTATATAAGCTAGAATAATCAAAAATTAAAAAGCAAAATTTTTAATTTTGTAAGCAACAATCAAAACAAATCGTATTATAAAAATCGAAAGGATAATTAAGTCTTTACAACTATATGGAGATCTCTATACGAAAAACTTTTTTAGATCATACAACACACCAAAAATTCCTATTATCAATTCAGGTCCCTTTCTGAACATCAATAAGAGTAACTTCTATCATTGGATAGTCCATACATCAAAATGCAATTATGCATGCTGGAAATTCTAAATACGAACGTGTTTGCAGCAGGGTCATGCTTCCAAAAATTTTATGAAAATTTTACTTCAGCCTTCCTTATTATTAGGTAAAAGCAAATAAAACATAAGTAATTTTATTTTACCACTAGATTTTTTGATTAATTTTGTTATTATTATAAATAGTAATTATTAGTATAGTTTTCCCCCTTTTAAAAATGATTTCAAGTCCTACGAAGTCATATGTTCCTGGATTTTGGGAACTATTTATAATAACGAACAAACTAACCAAAGAAATTAGACCCTTAAAGTCACTGTATTTGAGTACTTTCTTATGTATGTACATAGAACAAGTCTGAACAATGATACTGTATAAAAAGATATAAGTAAAAAAATTTGGCACCATCAATGTCAAATTACTAGAGTATCTATTTTTGTAAGAACATTTATTTGGAAAAAATACTGTAATAAAAAAACATACAAAGTTTGTCTTATACAAATATAATTTTAATTCTGTATACGTTACATGAACTTGAGTATACAGGAAGTTTGAAATAAAAAAATAATACATTATGGAAAAACATTAAATGGAAAAAAATTAATTTAAACCTAAATTTTATTTCTATCTGAACGAAGTTTACCTCTAAAACACTTTAAGTAAAAGCCCTAAATTTAACAAAAAATTTTTTAGAAATTTGGTTAACAACCAGCAGTTTTTTTAAAACATGCTTTAGCTTATAAGTATATTTCCTAAACATACAATTGATTCTTTTCCATTCGAATTCACAAAAAAAGCTAAGAAATCAGGCTTTTTTCTAATATAGGAACGAACGCACTGCATTCACAAAAAATATGTAATTATAGTGACATGAATTCTCCGTATTATCCAAAAAAAAAACTAAAAATTCTTATTAACTTAAGAGGTGCATTTGCCTAAAAATTTGACGTGGAGTAAAAATTCATATCACTAAAAAATAGTTATATAAGTATAATATTAAAAAATAATAATAACAAAATAAAATAAGAAAAAACAAAAAAACTAAACACAGATTAACATAAATAATAGAGCCCATATTTTATTGCATTATTAGTAAATGTAGCAACACCTCAAGTCAAACTGATATTTCGTCTGTTAGGCCGGCAGCCACAGTAGAAAAACAAACTGATATTTTTTATTTAATCTTTAAACCCACTACTTCTCAATCACTTAAATCAGGCCACTTTTGCAACCACCCTACCAATTTTTGTTTAACATTTTAAGGTTGGCATCTGTGAAAGTGAGAGGAAAATAACATATTTTTATGCCATTTTGAAAACACTCGTGTTATAAACCTCTTAACTTCAAAACAATATACAAATAGGTCCTAAGCTCCTTGATTAGTGACTTTCAATACAAATTTGGATGTGTTTTCTCTTAAAAACGATCTAACAGTTATCCCCACTATTCTAAACACTATTCCCCAACCATATTAGTACCGTCAGGAGTGATGATCTAGTCAATCATCGTTCCTGATGATGCTAACATGGATAGAAAAATGCGCGTCAAGTGCAACAATAAAGTGGTGATGTAGTGGTACTAACTGTTGTGTTTGGACATTGTGCCAAAGATTCCAAAATCCTAAGGTAGTACTAGTTACCAATTATAAAACTGATTTAAGGACATTTTTGTAAATCTATTATTTTTTTGGTTTGCTATGGTCGGGTTTAAAACTAGAATTATTTTTGAAGTTTCAAAAGAAGCGTCATTAATCGTTAGGACAAGGACCTTATAAACTGATAGGAAATGCCTACTAAGTTTTAGAAATACCACTCTAGCTAATGGAGAATTCGATAATCAATCTGAATCTAGGTACTGGCTGTATAGAAGCAACCATTATAATTATACAGGGCGTCCACCGACTAAGTGTAATATCCTAATTTTTTATCAGTCACTTCCTCCCTAAATAGAGATTTACCCTCTTTTCATACCCTACGGATATCAGCAAGGATATCGTAATATCCATCAACGTTATCCAAGTGCCGAAACATACATTTTTGTATTTTACGGCACCTTTCAGACAACGCGGTAGTGCTGCCGCGGGCGTTACGGCCTTTCTGCAACAACTATGTATGTGGCCAAACCAAAAATACTTAACTAAATTAATGTCACTGTTCGGTACAACTATTTAAACCCGAGGAGAACGTGAAACAAAGAATATTTTCAGCGGAAGAACGTAAAAACTTTGTATAGAAGTAATAACGGAAGATTTTTATATACGTCGTGTATTCGTATGTTACTTTGCTTTACATTTTGAGGCAATTAAGTAGTAAGTAACCATGTTTTTGTTTTGTTAAATGTATCTATACAAATAAAAAAAAACTATGTGTCACTTAAGACTCATTATGTACGAAAGAATATTATATAAAATAATTTTAGAATGTTTGTAGATCTCAATATTACATTTACGAAGTAAGTTACTGTACATGAATACTATAAAAATAGCCAAATATAATGTGTGAAATGTTTTTAAGACTACTTAAAAAAAATTAAGGAAAAATAAGCTTCAAAAACCTAATAAGTTCATCGAATACACTATGCCGTTTCTGAACTAAAAATGTAGTAAAGATATATTGTCTTTTTTCACGAGATCTTCAAGTTCCAGCCCAAACTGTCTGGTCTTATTAAGAAATATGAAATCGCATTCTATGAGAAATAAAAAAACTGCGTCCAAGGTGACCAAAATTTGGAGACTTAATTTCATCTGCCCGTATTTTTTTCTAGAAATTCATATTACAGCATGATTACGTAAGATGTTTTCAAAAAAATAAAATAGGGGCACTTTATGAGGAAACAAAAAAAAATTAGACCGCTAACCTAAACGAAAACTTTATCTCTTACAAGTATAAATATTAAAGTTAAACATTTACAAACAATATTTAATATTATGTAAATTGAAAAGCAGTGCAGAAAGGAACTTTAAATAAGATTTAACGGGAGTGTTAACATAGCCTCTAATAAATGACCAGAAAAATATAAAAACTCTCTTTCGTATATAATTATTTAATTGCCTGGCCCTGTAAAGTTTGTGATAAAAAGTAGGGGTTATCTAAATACTTATTTAGGCATTGCTACCACCGGCCCCCTAAATAATTGATCTAAAATAGTAGTTATATACAACGACAAACTGCACATTTATTTTAAATAATTTAATATACAATTTTACGAGAGAAAATTTACAATTAGAGGTACTAAAGATTGCAATCGTAGCAATGACATTTTTTTTACAAGTCGTCCCTTTGAATTCCCGAATTACAAAATCTTTTTCTCGTTTTTAATTTGTACTAGAGTGCAACCCTTGTTTAGTTAAGATCTGGATAACAATATAAAAATTAATAACAAGTATACTAGAAACTTCACCCTTTTTTGTTAAAGTGACTTATTTCCGCAAAAACCGAATTTGACTTGATCCTAGTGGCAACCACAGCTGAATAGTGATCTTTATCAATGAGCAAAGAGATATATACAATAGTTATCGTTACATACAATTTAAAGCCTTAAAACGTACATATCTATATTTTACACACATTAAGTTAATCCTACTCTTCAAAATTTTCTTATACAGGATAATTTATAAAATAATGGGGTCCCGGGCCCAGTTTTTTTTACCCTGTATTTTTTAACCAATTAAAAAAAAACAAGTAAATATAAAGGAATGATTTAAGTAATGAAATTTCGTAAGTGAAAGCATATCTATTTTGGGTATTTTTTTTTTCCAGTGAGATATTTGAAAAAATTATATAATAATCCAATAGCAAAATATCATTTTTATATAGAAAAGAAAAGTTTCTTTAAAAAAAAAAAAAGGGTCATTTTACAATTATTAAACATTTTTAAAATTTTAAAGACCTGACAAAGAAGATTTTGTTTGCTTCTGATTATTTTTGCTTAATAATTTAGGCTGACATCTTTACAAGTGAGAAAGAAATAGTTTTTTTTGTACATTATCAAATTCCCCTTTAGCAATGTTTCCTGAAAAAATACAATAAGGGCTGCATTTAAAAAAATAATCAGGAAAATTTAGAAATTGATTCTCGGATATTGTTGCCAATTTCAGTTCTTAAATGATTTCCAAATGCAATCACGGCCGGTTATATTATAAACTTCAAAATTCGAGCAATTTTTAAAATCGTACAGAACAATCCTTATTATCCTCTCACCTGAGTGAGATTCATGTCAATATTTGTCGAAATAACAATATTTTAACTAGGTAGATTGCACGGCAACAAATAGCCTGTCTCTTGAGAAGATAGTGAAATTGATGTATCTGGAACAGGACATACATTTAGAGCAAAATCTATATACATGTTCAAAAAATTTGTACAATTCAATCTTATTTTAGTGACTATTCATTTCTACATAAATATGATTGTGACAAATTAATTGTTTTTTTTTATTTTATTTATTTTATAATTTTTGGAATACTCGTTTAAAAAAAAAAAACCTAAAATAGATTTAGCATTTATTTACCGACTAACGGACCGGTAAACGCATTTGGTACCATTAGTCAGCCAGCAATTGTCACTAGGCAAGTCAATGTAACAAATTTAAGTCACCATCACACTTATGCTTCCGAAAGTCCGTTAATAAAAATAATGCTTCCTTCTCCTTTTTTTCTTGCACTATCTTTTTTTACTAAGTAAAGGCTTCTTGTTGGGAATGGAAGTATGAGATTTTGGAGGCGAATTGACTCTTTTCTTGGCATTTGAAGGTGTTGGGCTTTTGGAACCATTAAAGCAAGAACATGGCTTTTTTACATTTCTCCTGGGGCCTTTATTATCAGCAAACCCATGAACCGGACATTTAGGTGTTAACTCCTTTTCCGATGACAATGAGGATATTTTGTCCTCAACTATCGTTTCAATTTCCTCAATGGTTTCATCTATAACGGTTTCTTCTTTTATTGCAATAGGAGTTTCATCTTCTTTGGCTATTTCAATGGTATCTTCAGTGCTAGTCACTTCTGTCACCTCAGACCAATTATCACTATGCACTTTGATGGCCTTTTCTCCCTTTTTTCTATTTGTATATTTATATTTATACTTATTTATAGCATGGGTACTATCGGTGTATTCAGGAGATATTGGGGAATTAAGAGTTACCTCAGACATAGTTCCACAATTTGAGAGTAAGGTGGTGTCATCACAGGAAGACTCGTTTGAAGCATTATTTCCATTTATCTGATCTTCAACTGCTTCTGAGGGATGATACTCCACATAGTCAAAGAGATCATTTCTCATAGGACCAGAATTTTCATCATCACTAAATAAATTCATACTAGCCTTTGCTTTTACTTCGGCAATTTGAATTCTCTGTCCGGTTTGATCATACGAAGGTGAATGATTTGAGTCAAAAAGTAGATCGGCCTCAGGAAATAGATCGCTGGTGCTCGGTTCATCTACTCCTAAATCTTCACATTCTTCAGAAAGAGATTTCTGAAGGCGTAATTCCCTTTCCATAGCGGCTTGTTTTTGCATTTCACTATCTATCTTCTTAGTAACGGCTTTCTTTGTCCTAATGGCGTAATATACTGCGTTGTTTTTGAAAATTCTTGTACCAGTTGAAGGTGCCTATATAGAAAAAACAAATTTCTAAGTAATGAAAATTATAAATTTTGAAGATGAAGGATTCAATTTAATTTTTTAAAATTTATTAAGGGATTTTATCTACCTGCAATTTTTGAAAAAATCGATTTTTTTTTTGCTTAAATGACGTATTACTTTTAAAAAACATATCACAGCCTTATTTTAGATTGAAAAATTTTTTTTTAGCTTCTAGTACTTAATTTCTGAACGAAGATCAAGAGCACGAAAAGGAGTTTACTTTGTGCGCAGCCTGTTAGAGTCATTTGGCTTAATCGTTACATTTAATATGTCACTAATCTATCGCTAATACTTTCTTAAATTAGGTATAGTTGGCATCATTACGTCTTTGTTAATACGTTCACTTATTTTGTTCCACATTCTGTTTACGCCATACAGTACCATCCAGGCAACTGGACTGACTCGCGATGCATAATGCAAAACAAAAGATGATCATAAACAAATGCCGCGCAGGAACCGGTACGGCGGTGTAGCTTAAACAAAAGGTTAAACGCCAGTCCGTAAAGACCTGTTGCATTGCTGTATTTTTCAATAATTTGAATCTCAAACATGAGTTAAGATGATCCAAGAAAGAGGCTGAAGACCAAAATTTAGACTTGGAGGGGCTACTTTATGGATCTATGATTACAGAATGAAGGTAAAAAAATTGGCGTCCCAAAATTTTTAAAACTTCATAGAGAAAACATTTTGAAACTTTAAACGCGTTTTTCTCGAAACTACGTTTTTTAAATCGGCCAGCAGCTAACTTCAACAATTTACATCCGATTAACTTGAGCTTTTAACTATTTTTTAATAAGATTCTCCAGGGAAGTACACACAATTATTAGGATTAATCAACTGCTCTTTTTTATAAATAAATAAAGGCCGATTTTTAGGACAAAAATGATATTTTTCAACAATCGTGTGTACTTCTCTAGCAAAACTAATGTAAACATTAAAAAAAAATTGTTTGTTAGACCTAGATGGAGAATTAAAATTGTTTTACTGCCGGCCGCGGAACACCTCCAAAAACAGATGCCTCTGTTCTGCGTGTTAATGCGCCGCCTTTTGTCCAATATCATAAAATAAAAAATTATTTTGTACATTTTCATATGCATATATTAAAACCGCAAAACAGATTTTTTGTTGCTTGTATAGTGGAGTGTAAAAAAAATTCCCAAATAGATCTTTGATTGTGTTAGGCGATACTTGGAAATTCATAATAAAATTACGTAAAAAACAACACTGTTTTAATTTCCAATATATTTAAAGTCACTTGACAATTGTTTCACCATACAATGGCTTCTTCAGAAGTAAATAAGAAAGAAAAATATTTGGTAGTAATCCTGGTTATATAGTGCTTAAAACTATCCTTAATTACCTAAGATTATGCTAATCATTTTATTATATTATTTACAGACAGCATGGTGAAACAATTGTCAAGTGACTTTAAATATATTGGAAATTAAAACATAGTGTTGTTTTTTATATAATTCCCAAATACAGCCTAATTTTCCTGCATGTTAGGTAGATGTAATCCCTTAATAAATAATTTTAGAAACAGTTTATGATATGCTTAGATTTTGATCATGCAAAACAACTTTTCCATATATAACTAGCACTTAACACCAGAACAGTTAAGAATACATACCTTGCCAGCATTATGATTAAATTCTTTAGTAGGAGCAGTTGTAGATTCAGAGGGTTTTCTGTATCTCGGATTAGTATGAGACAACATTGGCCCATTGGAAGTTGAAGAATTTACCAATACGGAACCGATTCTTTCTGATTGCTTGTTCGGTTCCTCGACTATAAAAGAATGAATATTAACAATATATTTTATTTTCATTAAAAACTAGCTTTATTACCTTTAACAATTGATGTATCAATGGTTGGCGAGTTCCCAGACTGGTCCTCTTCCTCTTCTTTCTTTACGACTGAAGCAATTACCGATGTAGCAATGCTGTTGGCTTTTTGAATGTTATTAAAAACCTCGCTGGAAGAGGAATCAGATTGGCTGCCTTCTTCCATCTTCACTTCGATGGGTTCGCTAGAGAGACTAGTACTACTGTCAGGTTGGGGTATATCCGGCGACTGTTCTACTTTGATTGAATCTCTAGGTTGTGAAATTGTAAGTAGCAGTTCTGTGTTGGTTCCTCTGTCGTTGTCATCGAGTTTTTTAAGAGTTATAGGTTGCCCTAAGGCAACGGTAGCTACAGAATTGGAAGGTAAAACAACAGGAGGCTGGGCACTTACTCCGGCGACATTCTGTGAAGAAATACCTGAAAATGGCTGTAGGGTGGAATATTTAAGGGAAGAAATACCGCCCTTTTTGTTTTGATTTACAAAACTTTGAAACAAGAGCATGTTTTGTCCCGACCTAGCAGGTACTGTCGTAAGAATTTTGCTTCCTCCAGAAACTACAGCGATTTGTTGACCTCCTTTTACTACAGATACAGGCATTATATAACTGCCGGGCATTATTAATGCTGTATTAGGCATTTTTAATGTCTCACCAACACTAGAGTCTGCAATGATTACATTTCTAGGGTGGTTAGAGGTATCGGTTACAATTAAAGGTCTAGGCGTAATTGAAGTAGCCGGTTCTAAATTACTTTCAGGGGGAGTAATGCTGGCCGACTGTGACTGTTCTTCGTCGGTCATAGAAAGTTGTACAATATTACCTCCGGAGCTATCCTCACTGCCCATGGTAAGGTCTTCATTGTCTGTCTCCACTAAGTTGCTTGTAGTAGAACTACTACTTTTTTTCTTTTTCTTCTTGCTAGAGCTGGATCCAGACGTACTCGAACTAGGATTTGTGGGAGGATTAGATCTTCTTCTAGGGGCTGGCTTATTGTTTAAATCTGGAGAATTTCTCAACTGCTCAGCATACTCTGCCAGAATATCAAAAATTCTTTGAGTAGTATGTTCATCTTCTTGAGGTTTTTGCTGTGGTTTGGGAATGGTTGGCACTGCTGTAGGGGAAGTTTTTGCGGCAGAGCTTTTAATACTTTTTCCTTTTGAAGTTTTAACGGCCACTTTTGGTACTGCGACAGTACTGACCTGAGTCAGGCAGGCCCCAGCACCACTTTGAGAAGTTACACTAAGGGTAGGGGAAACAGTTTGCTGAAGAGAACTATAACTACTTACAACTACCACAGGGGATAGCTGGGTATACTTTTGGACTTGATTAACATAAGTAAAACTAATTCTTTGTTGTTGAGGTGATTCCTGACTACTCTGTGCGGCACTTTCAGGTTGTGCAGGATTACTGCTTCGTTCTTTTACCTGTTTGTACACCATATCAAATTCTCTAAGCTGCTCTAGAGTTGTAGAGCTTAAATTTGGTTGGGGAGTTCTGATTACATTAGCTGGAATTTGTAGTTGAACTGGTTTAACGATTCTAGTGGCATTTGGAGGTACAGTTCCTGGTCTACATAAAGTGATTCTAGTAGCGGAGTATTCCTCTACGAGCTCACCATTCTGTTCCGTGATCTTTGGTTTTCCCTGAAGGGCTGCCGCTAAGAGGGCACTCATTTTATTTTGAATAACGGTCTCTTTGACCAAACTTATTTGTTCATGAGTAGAGCCCGTTATACGGAATAGCTGCCTCGTATTACTACCAGGAGGGATTAGACTCACGGTTTGACCAACGGGTACTTGACCCCTAAAGATGACATTTCCGGTAACAGGTTGGACATTAACGGGTACTGCTTTAGTGGCGATTTTTTTAGCTTCTAAAACGGTCGCAGTTTGGGTTTGGTTTAAATTTTCGGTTGTCGAGGCCGCCCCTGCAGACTCGGTGGCCCCATCATTAGAACTAGAGCTGCTTGTAGTTTGATAGACAGTTTTACCAAAAGCTTGTTGAAATTTCGGTAGAGAAGAACTTTTGCAAATAAATTGTAAAATTGTACCACCCTGGGCGGATGAGATCGCAGTAGCGGCAGGTCCACCCGCTTGAGTGGTACTCGTTACAATTTTTACATTAGTATTTACGGAATTACTAGCTTGAACTTCCACCTTCTCTTCCGGCTCCACCTTAATAACGGTAGCAGCCTAAAAAATAAACATCGACTTAGAAGCGAAATTAGTCGATGAACATGCGGGATTTTGCAAGCCAATGATAATCGGATGATGTGCAGGTAAAACAAAATAGCGTGCGAGTGAGTGACGTAACGCAACCAAAAGTCTCATGCTGAATCACTATAAACCACAACCAACAATAACTTAATTTAACAAAAAAAAAATAAACCAAAACCAAACCATAACCAAATAATAATCAAAACATTACAAGTTTAATCGGTACTCATGAGTATAATCCTTATGCACAAAGGTTTTATCACCACGAATATAAACAATTACCTTGGATCCTTTAGACTCGGTAGATGAAGGCATGTCATTTCTGTTGTGATTTGATTTATGGTGGGTTGAAGAACCTGATCTGTGGTGACGTGATTCTGGTTTTATAATATGCTGAGATAAAACGTTTATATGAGGAGCCTGTCTGGATGTAACAGAGCTTTTTTGACCTGGTTTTTGCTGCGAGCTTAACATATTAATCAGCGTAGAAGATTGAGATGTGGAAGGTTTTTCCCTACTAGTTGTTGTCGAGCTAGAAGTCGACTGTTCTGATTTTTCTTCCCTACGGTCGGATTTTTGTTCTGACAGTTTGGGTTGTCCAATTCTTTGAATATGCGGTGTCACTTGCGTGCTAGTTTGGGTATTCTGATTTGTTACAGTTGACGATCTCGATCCGGACACTTGTACCACATTTACTACATGATTTGTGTGGCGTGGAACTACTTCTAAAAAGTCATGTAAGCCAGGGACATTCTTTAGTGGTTTAAATAAGTAGTCTGGATTTTCTCTATCAGGATAGAAAACTTGCGGTTTTAATTTAAAATGAACGCGCTTTTTACTTGTAGTCTTTTTCGATGAAAAATCTGATTCCTTCTTCAAAATACCACGTCTTGGTAAATTTTTCTTCTTTTCTGAAATGCCACCGTTCTTAACTCCATTAATACAATAAGAATGTTGCTTCTTTTCTCGCTTCTTTTTACCTTGATTTCTAATGTTAATATCTTGGAGAGGTGAACTTTGTGTATCTTGTTTATCTTTTCGGTATATGATACCAATTGGGGTATTAGCGTTTTCCTTAATCCTCTGCCTGAGATTGTGCTGTAAACGAATGATAGAATCATTTTCTGAACTTCTTGGAGTCCTTTTTGTCATTCCACGAGGTAACCGTTGCAATACAACTGATAGCTCTTTTGTTTCCAAATTGTTAAGGGTATTGTTAGAATTACAAGTGCTTTTTTCTTGATCTACTTTAAAACAAGGAACATCATGTTTCCTCTTATGGGTATTAGAATATTTCTTAATAATCTGGTTCTTATCGTGTCGTGTGCTAAATTGTGTCTCGTTCGACGCGGTACCATCTCTCTTGTCGAGTTCGTCTTTTGGATAGATATTATAAATGTCAGTTAAGCTATCATGAGAACATACTTTAATATTTTCTTTGTTTAAGTCTGCATCAGTTTCGCTAGAATCGTCAGTAAAAAGTAGATATTCGTCTTTATTTTTAGGTATATCTGTCTCTGCAATGACTCTCATGTTGTAACGTTGCTTTGATGGTGATGCAGATGATGTCTTACTATCTATAGATTTTTTATAACCGCTCGATTGAGGTCTTATATAAGAACATTCACATCTTGAGATTTTTGAGGGAAACCTGACACCTCCACAATAATTATGCCAATATTTAACATACTGAAAGGGATCTTTCTTGTCTATTTTAAATTTTATTTTACGTCTGACATCACATTTCGCGCATGGTTTCTTCTTAATCTCGTTGGCTTTCGTTTTAATAACCTCTTGGTCAAGAATAGATTGTAAAATATTTTCTTTTATTTCACTAACGGTTTGGATAGTATTAATATCCGTTATTACATCGCTTTCTTGAATATCTTCTGCCATAACAATATTTTCGCCAATTTGAAATTCGTCATCCATTGCATATATTGTAGCTTCTTTTATTTCTTTTGCAGGTGGAACATCTCCATTTGGTGGTTAGAAGTCTCTTTATTTTTGCTAAAAACGACTTTGCCCCGTTTACTGTCGATAAGTTTACAATTCTTCTTGAATGTTTTTATGGTGTCATCACCTTGTTTAGATTCCATCAATGAATGTTTAAAATTATTCCCGGCTTTATCTAACACAGCCTCCATTATAACCTTAGTATTACAGTTTTTATCTGCTTTACTACCTTTAACTGACATAATACTACTATCCTTCACATTTTCATGTTGCTGTTTAGATCCTGTAACTTTACTCGTGTGCTTGCCAGCTAAAATAGTATTTACTTTGGTTTCTGTCTTCACATCAGAGCACTTTTCCTGTTTACTTTCTCCAGCCATAACTTTCTTGTCTTTGGTATTTGATATTTTTAGTTCATGTTCGGTTAGTTTCTTGGGTTCATTATTATTTTGTACAATATTCTTGTTCTTTTTATCACAGATCAAATTTTTATTTACAATTTCTAACGTTTTATTACCATTCGCGACCCGGCCACTACCTTTGAGCGTCTCATTATCCACTTTCTCAATTATTTCTGTAGAACTTATTATATCATTTTTGTTATTGCTTTTATTCTGTTCATTTTCAGGCTCATCGTCAAACTCTTTAATGTTTTTTCGATTTTCTATTCTAATCTTATCACTAGCCAAATCACTATCTGTATTAATACTGTCATTGATATTTTGCGTCCTGGATACCTCCCAATTCTCATACAGAGGTTTTATTGTATTGGGTATTTTTACTTTTAGGTTTTCTTTAATAAAGTTTGCAATTCTATCTTTAATTAAAGAAACCTCTTCATCAGTCTTCTTTAAAGATACTTGAGATACACAATGGTTATTGTTATCTTCTGCAGCTGAAGAAGTACCATTCTCTTCAGTTTCAGTTATTTCTACATCAGTCTTTTCATTAGCCTTTTGCACCTTTTTATCTTTGTCACAATCCATTGTTATTGGGATTATTATTTTCTGGGAATCCGCTTGGATGCAAGTAGTTGATGACTTTTTCCGGTTTACTGGCTTCTTGTTGGTATATTGGCTGGTTTGTTGGAGGGGACTGTTGACCCCAGTTTTTAGAAGATTGTGAGAGGTATTGATAGTTTCCAGGGATTCCTGATTTTTGACTAGACTGATACTGGCACTGTGTAGTTTGGAAACTGGTTCCTTGAGAATAGGTTTGTTGTCCTTCTCCTGTGGTTTGAGCAAAGCTTGTGAAATAGTTTGCTTGGCTCTTGCTGGTGGAATTATAATGACCGATTCCAATCGTCGTAGTGATTGGCATGGTTCTCTGTTGGGAACTACTTTGAGCTGTAGTTCGGATAATTGTTGGGGTTGCACTTCCGAAGGAATTGTAGCCTCCTGATGTGGTACTTGCTGGAGCATAGAGGACTGTTCCTTTTGGCAAGCTGATATTGGGAATTCTTGTTTCGTTGACGTTCTGGTTTGATTGCGCACTTGTACTGCTGGAGCTTTTGTTTGTGATTGTGATTTGTCCCGAAGGAGTGTTGAATGTTCCGGTTTTAAAAGTGGTTGAAGTTTGGACTGTGTTAGTGGCACTGGCGGATTTATTTCCTGTAGTTGGCACATTTCTGGAGGGCACTGAGATTTTGGCAGCACTGACGGCACTTTGGATGGCTTTGTTAGATTGCTGTCCTGAATAATGGGAAGTACTTTTTGAGTCGGCAATGTCGCTTCGATTTTCTCCGAAATTTTGCCAGTTGGACTGAGATTGTCTAGCTTGCTGTAATTTTCCAAATTCAGTTTTGGAATGTTTACTTTGAGCTCCATTATTTTGAATATAGTTTTGCCATGTGAGCTGATCTTGTCTGGGCTGTTTTCGTGGGTTAATTTTGGAATTTTGCATGGCGGCTCCATTATTTGATCCGATATTACCCCAAGAAGATTGGAGTTGTCTAACTTGTTGTTTTTCAGCTTCATTTTGCAGTCTTCTTTGGTACCATTGGGCGAGGACGTTCCTTGCGGTAATTTCGTTGGGATCTGGTTGAGATTGGATTGTTGTACTTGGATTGATTGTTTTTGATTCTTCGCCACTTGCCCACCAAGTTGGAGCAACGTGGCAGCTACTCCGTTTTTTGAATCAGTCTCAAATTTATTTGTATCAATTTCGTTAAGTAACGCATCTAAATCAGGAACCGCGGTGTTAGCAACATGTTGAGATGTGCTTTTCTGAAGAAGACTTTGTTGATTTAAACTTTGTTGTGCAGACAGGTTAGTTGAGCTAGACACGAGGGAGTTCTGACGTAACATATTTTTCTGAGAACCGATATTCGAATTAGAGTAGGAAATTTGCTTTGGAGCTGTAAACAAATCCGGTTTGGTCGCGTTTATAGAACCAAAATTAGGACTATTACTAACAGTCCCGCTGGTTACGGTAGATGAATAGGTAGGGTTAGTTACAGTTATTTTAGGCACACCATAAGATAAAGTAGTTTTAACAATATTCGTGAAACTTGTGGAAGGAGCATTGGTTAAATTAGTATTTTTAAAAACAGAATTGTCTGATTGAAGGTTAAAGTTAGACGACGGAGAAGCATTTATAGTCTTGTCTTGGTCTGCTAATTTGGCGGAGTAGCCCATTGGACTAACAGTATTGCTGAACGAGTTCTGTATTCGAGAATTTACTTGATTAAAGTTAAAGGGGTTAAAGGCTTGTTTCGATCCTGGAAGTTTAGCAGCATATGTTGATAAATATTCGTAAGAGCTGAAGTTACTTGCTGCCGAAACTTGATTTAAGTTGAATGTAGTACTCTGTTTAGTAACTCCAGCAGCTTGTGACAAATAGGTATTGCTGGTCGGAGTTTTTCGTAGAACATTGGGAGATAAATATGTTCTGTTGCTGGCTGAAATGTTCACTGAATACTGAGACTCTGGATTGTACTGAGGATTTGATAAATAACTTTGCAGGCTTGATCCTGATGAGGATGATAATATTGAAGAACTACTTATCATTTGCGTTGCAGCTTTCTTATCTATGGAAGGTGTATCGGAATCATCTTTCTTCCTCTTAAGGTTAGGTCGAAACATTCTTAGACTCTTTAAGGTTACAGGGTCAGATTTAGGCTGTGGTAAACATAAGTAAGGTTCTCCCGTTCCATCACTTCCCAATCCCACACATCTTTCGTGAGACATGGAATCTTCACTCACTGATGAAGTTTCCTCATCAGAAACAAAATCTAGGTCCAAATACTGTTCATAACCTTTTTCTATTCCGGTGAATTCATCGACAGGCTCCCGTTTAATGTGCTCAAACATCGAGTAATCAACGTCGACGAATTTTAATTCAGTGACGAAGTTCTTAGTCTTTTCAGGATCATTTAGATACAAAATACACAGCCTATACAAATCATTCCAAGTCAGAAGCCAACTTAAAATTTGGTAACGAGGATTTGATAAACAGACCACCAGGTCATCGCACAGAGCCTCTGAAATACCCAGAACAGACTCCTGTAAGGCTTCATGAAGAGCCATGTTCATCTGAAGCGGTGCAGTAAGTTCGGGTTTACACATCCATTCTCCGCATTCAGGGCAAACCCAAGCTAAGTCATCAGATGGCAAAACTGGTGGATGGAGTCTACATTTCCATTCCTGACCTAGTAACAAAACAAATATACTAGGATTCTACAGAATCTTTTGTAAGAGCATAATCTAAAATATTTTCTGCAGAAAAATATTAAAAAGTAGAAAAATAATTTAAAAATATTTCTGTTGCAGGAAAAAAATATTCTTAATGGTTCTGTATGCATTTTTAAACAATTATTAATGTCGAAACGGTTATTATTTACAATTTCATTTTCAATTATTAATAAATAATTTAGATATATTTGAACTACCTGTGACTGAAACCAAATATAATTTCAAAATCATGCAAAAATTCGACAAAAGCTGCTAGCTGCCAACGATATTTAACAGATTTTAACAATAATTACTGTAAAAATGTACACAGGGTGCTCACTTACTGTATAATCTTTAGATAATTAAATACAACCTTTGTCTTTCAGTTATCCATATTCTAAGTTTTTTTTTTTAATTACATGTAAAAGGCCTTTTAACAATCCTAGCCAAGAACACAACTTTCTGTAACACAGGAATCGCGCGCAAGTCTTAGGATACGGTAACTAACAATATTACACTAGATGTAAATTAAAAACAGCTTTTTGGTCAATACAAAAAAAAACTAGGGTCATCCCATTTTAGATTATTGAGTTTTTATAATTAGACATCACTGAAGGCGCACTATCTTAAAAAAAAAGTCAACAAAACCATCAGCGAAGGGTTCTTTAAGCGTAGATTGGCACAACATGCATAAAAAATTTTATAAGCAAAACTATCCATGTTATCAGGAAATATTTATGAATTTGCGTGCGACCAACGACGATGTTAACGGAAGCTACCATCATACAAATTACATTCCATAAAATTTCAACCATCGAGAACTTTTAAAGCCCTTGATCGAGTAACGCATTCGCCCCAAAGCTAGCCCTTTAAATCAGAATTTAACTTTCAAAACTACACGACTGTGATTGGGCCGCCAATTCCTATATTTGCGACAAATTTCAACTTTCCATGTCAAATAGTTTCGAAGAAAATGGGCTGTAACAGACAGACAGACAAACACCGAAGTGTTCTGTTTTTCAATTTTGGTATGAAACACTAAAAAGCTTTTTTTAGGAAAATTTACTGCTTGAAAATATCAGTATTTTATTCATTAGTATCTACCTAAATGTGCTAAATATTATAGGTCTCAATTATGTCTCCTTCCTAAAACAGAAATCGTCGGATGCTGCTACTTTTTTTTAGAAGATACTCGTCTCGACCAGTACATTAAGGAAAAAATTTTGCGACCGCTGAAAAATTGGGGTAACACCCTCCAAAAAGGGGGAATTGGCCCGTTTTTGGGTTTTTTAGCATATTTTTGCAATTTTATCATAAATTTATCGAAGACAAACTAAAAATTCTGACAGATTTTCATTCTAGATAAAAAAAAACAAAAAATTTAGGGGATGTCATTTGAACCTTCTGGCCGGAGAAATTGGCCATTTTTGTCGTTTTCTTTGTCATTTTTTTATGATTACAGGTGTACTTGCAAACTGTAAGCTAATTTTTTTTAGTTAACTCTGGAAATATGTTCCATGGATACAAACATAATTTTAGCCATTTTTTACATATTAGATATATTTTTCACTCCTCATAATACTTATAAATTTTACCGATTCACGTTTTTTCTTCTGACGAATTTTTTAAGCTTTTTTTCATTATTCAGTAACTACTTTACGTAAAATATCAGAAAATATTCCTTAGGCCTTAAGCTTTCATTTGAGGTACTTAAGAACCCATTTAAACAATTTAGGTCCGAGAAATTGGCCATTTTAGTCTCAAATTTAATTTTTTTTAATGTAAATTATCGATTTCTTTTTAAAAAATTATGCTTTCTTGAGTTTTATAATATTTTCAGTAATTATTTTTAATTATTATACATATACATCATTTCTCCCGTTGTTAGCATAAGTCTCAGCAAGTAATTTGAACCTTTACGAGGAAGTAAGCCATAATTTATTACTGATCTATGCGTATAGACTCATTTTTAATTATTATTAAATAATTTCTTGTACAATTTGTAAATATTTTTATTAACGTAATGTGATGTAAATTTTATATGCAGGTATAACTAAATTAATAAAAATTATAAAGTTACTGCACAAAATAATAATTTTAACGATACAAGGTTAACTAGTTAAATAAAATAATAAATTATATTTAAATTGTTGTAGCAATGTATTTTTTATTTAACAGAAATATTACTACTTTTTCAAAACATTATAAAGCCAAATCAAATTAATTTTCTTTTAAAAAAAAATCCTACAAGATAAAACATAAAACGGAGATCTTAATATATCGGTGAAACCTGACTCTCCAAACAAGCTTCATCCAAATCGATGACCCAAACGCTCTGGCCTCTCCTCGTAAGACATATGGTAATAATTTTATAACTAATAAAAATGATCTTCGTTACGGTAAATATGATAAAATTCAAGAAAATGTAATTTTTTAAAAGTAACAATAAATTTGAAACAAAAAAAAACATAAAATTGAAAATAAAATGGCCTTCCTCGGCGATTCAACATGTACAATAATTAAAAATAACTTTAGTTACTGAAAATATGATAAAACTCACGAAAAAATAATTTTTAAAAAAGAAATCGTAAATTTGCATTATAAAAGTCAATTTGAAACTAATATGGCCAATTTCTCGGACCTAAATTTTTCAAATGAGTTCTAAGGTACCTCAAATGAAAGCAGGAACTAAGGAACATTTTCTGATATTTTAGGCAAGATAGTAGTATACTACTATTTAAAAAAATTGTCAGAAGAAAAAAACGTGAATCGGTAAAATTTATCAATATTATGAGGAGTGAAAAATATATTTAATATGTACAAAATGGCTAAAACTATGTTTGGATCAATTAAAGTAAGGTCCATGAAACATATTTTCAGAGTTAACTAAAAAAATTAGCTTACAGTTTGCAAGTACACAGATTTAATTATAAAAAATGACAAAAAAAAAACGAAAAAAAAGGCCAATTTCTAGGGACCAGAAAGTTCAAATGACATCAATAGCCCCTTAAATTTTTCGTTTTTAGTGTTCCGTACGGAACACTTATAAGATCACTTCGGTGTCTGTCTGTCTATCACACCCGATTTGCTCCGAAACTATTTGTCATAGAAACTTGAAATTTGGTAATAATATAGGAATTGATGGCCTCATCAGAGCCATGTAGTTTTGAAAGTTAAATTTTGACTTAAGGGGTTAATTTTGGGGGGTGAAATCGGAAGTGAAAAAAAAAATTTTTTACTAGGTCATCGACTGTGGTGTCAAATGAAAGGCAGTGAAAACACGAGTAAAAAATATATAATGTAATACTTGCGCGCACTTTTCTTTGTATTATTTTCAAAAAATCGCGAAAAATCTCTGTCCCGCGCCTTATCTCGAAAAGAACTTATCAAAAAATCCTGGAATATTCTCCATGGGGGGTAGATTGAACGAAAATTATCACGAGTGCATTACCTTTAATAATTTATCTGGTATTTAAAAAAAAAACCCAAATTTCAATGTCATCAGATTTCAGTAAAGATTGGAAACAAACTTTGTTGAAACTCATTTGGGGTGTGTTTTGTGAAGTCACTGATCATTTTATACCACCGTAACATAAATTTTGACTTAAGGGGTTCGTTTTGAGGTGTGAAATCCGAAGTGACAAAAAATTTTTTTTACTAGGTCATCAAGTGTGGTATCAAATGAAAGCTTGTGAAAACACGAGTAAAAAATATATATATAATGTAATACTTGCGCACACTTTTCTTCGTATTACTTTTAAAAAATCTCGAAAAATCGCTGTCCCCTACCTTATCTCGAAAAGTACTGATCAAAAAATTTTGAAAAAATTCTGGAATATTCTCCATGGGGTATAGATTGAACGAAAATTATCACAAGTGCATTACCTTTAATAATTTATCTGGTATATAAAAAAACCATCAATTTTCAGTAAAGATTGGAAACAAACTTTGTTGAAAACTCATTTGGGTGTGTTTTGTGAAGTCACTAATCATTTTATACCACCCTAACAAAAGTTTTTATTTTAAAAACAATCAACGTATAGAACACTAATTGTGCAAGTTCAACTTGCACTTGACCGGTTTTTATTTTTTTATCTAGGATCAAAATCTGTCAGAAGTTTTAGTTTACCTTCCATATATTTATGATAAAGTTGCAAAAATACGCTAAAAACCAAAAAAAAAAAAAAACAAATTCTCCCATTTTTGAGGGTGTTGTCCCAATTTTTCAGCAGTCGCAATATTTTTTTCTAAAGTACTAGTCGAAACGAGTATTTTTTTTTTAAAGAAAGTAGCAATATCAGACCATTTCACCTCAAAATCGTATTCTGACTGGACTATTTATTATAGGAAAATACGCATTCCTTATATCATTTTTTTATTAATTTCCTGTTTCTTATACAATCCAACCAAATAGAGATTAATAAAGACTATAAACGTCGCAAACACTATTTTTGATCTACAATGTTTGTAAGCTTTAATAATTTAATAATGATTGTTTAAAAGATAACTGATAAAAACTATTTATAATATTTACGGAATTAATTAAAAAAATAAAATGGTTCTGGAAACCAAGTTAAAATTGGATGTGACATATCAGAATACTTTATATTTGCTCAGAAGATCTGAATAAACCTTTTTTACCCTGAACAGTTTCATGGGATCATACATTTACATATTTTTGATTATCAAATATACCTATTATGAAATTTACCAAAAAAAGCTTACCTGTATCTAAAACAGGGAACCCGCTTCTTTTAGCCAGCTCTTCAATCCTCTTCAGTCGTTCCTTGGTGGGTTCCAAGCTAAACGCTGTTAGAACACATTCTCTGGCAACTTTGACATGGTCGTCTAGCAAATCTGCCAGATTCGTAAAAGTGTTTGCAAGTCTGGAGGTTGTGGATTTTACTTTGTCCTCTTCATTTACATGCTTCAGCCGCTCCAATTCGTTCATGTCGGTAGTTAAGGCTCTTATGTACATTTCTATTGCGAAAACTCTTAACTTATCTGCTGCCTAAAAAAATATGATTTTGTAGTAAAATCAAATCTGGGCAGAACTGAATAAATATATCGCCCAGCAACAGAGTCCAAAAATTCCGAAAAAAAAATTATCTGAAGTAAAAAAAATTGAAACGCATACTTTAGGTTTTTTTTTGGGCTGTAATTAGACAGAGCAAAACTTTAAAAATCTACCACGCTCAGATTGTTTCCTAATAATCGGGAAAGAGCTAGAAAAAAAGAAGTTGAAAATCAGAGCAGTAGAATTGTAGAAAAGGAACATTATGTGCAAAAAAATACAGATTTTCACATCCCTTTTATAGTCATGTTTCCTAAGTTACCACTAGCTTGAAAATTTAATTTTTTTATGAGATCGGAGTTAAATCAAAGCCTAAAATATGATTCAAGCAAAAAAAAAAGTTAGAATCTACGGAATAGTTTTCAGACGATGAGTTGAGAAAGAAGTCGGGCATTTCCGGAGGGGGCGCCGAATGGAAACGGTTAGAGTTCCCTTACGAGTCGGTATATGAAACCAATGGTCGCTGGTTCGATTCCGGCAATCGACTGGGTGTGTATGTATTTTTAGATATTTAATAACGCTCGGGGTAGCACTTACACGTCGTTTTAAAAGTGCCGTGAAATACAAATGTGTATGTTGCGGCACCTGGCCCATGTTGACAGATATGACATCCCCGTCAATGTCAAAAATCCTTATTTATGTAGCTAGACACATAACTTTAAAAAAAGACTATTGTAATAGATACTACAATCATAATAACGCTGGTACGTTCTTGCGCTGAATATGAAATTAATTAAAATAAATAAGTACATACTTCTCTGTGAATGACTTCACACATGACACATAGACCAGCGGCATCGGCTAAATTAGTGATGTTTCTGACAGATAGGACAAATTCCTCCAGAAGAGTGTCTGTGTTTGAAAGGCTGATATATGTTTTTTAACAGTTCCACTACAAAATCTTCATATTCATCAGTGTATTTCATGAGAGCCTTGGACATGAAAAATCGCGATCCAAATATTGCGATCTTGTGACAATTACGCCATATTTTTGAAATTTTTACTCTCTTTTTTGCAAATCTCCTAATTAATGATACACCTTCCTCCAATTGTAGCTCTTCAAACTAAAGAAAAACAAGGACACAGTGATTTAGATTTTTTTTTTATTTTTTTTTTTTTAAATTTTAAACTGGTACACTAAACAAAATTGATGAAACTATAAATAAAAGATCCTCCAGAGACTGAAAAGTAAACAGTCTCGCTGATTTATTAGCGCAATGTTCTGAAATAATTATAAATTAATAAAAAAAATGGTCAAGTCGTTTATCCAGCACTTCCTTTTGAAAACACACAGTTCTCAATTGAACACTGAACTTGCCTTTCTCACACTAAATAAAAACTTGATCCAAGCATTACAACTCGGTATTTTAAACAGTAGTTCTTTATGGTAAGATATTAATAAGAAAAAATCAGCAGAGAGGGCTTATAAACTAGAAAATAATGCAAAATGACATAATTTTCAGATTCCTTGAATCCAATATTTTAAGATATATATGCAACTACTCCTTTAACCCCCTTACCTATCTCTTTAAAACCAATAAATCTTTTACTATTCTATTACTATATTTAAGATGAAGGCTTGGTGTGGTAATAACAAACCGTCCTTCAATATAGCCAAGACAAGGATTCTGAGCTTTAGATGCAATATAGAGAATGTTAATATTGAGAATGAGATCATCTCTTCAGCTGATAAGAATTCATTTCTCAGTCTAATGATTGACTCATCACTGCGGTTTGAGGATCATATTGGCAACATCTGCAGCAAAATTTCTTCAGGCTGCTATGCCCTTAGGGTTATTGCAAGTAGCCTGGGGCTGGATGTGGCCAGAACCTCTTATTTTTCACTAGTTGAGGCTCATTTGAGGTATGGGATCTGTTTCTGGGCTTGCTGCTCTCGAGTTCACTTTAGTGCTGTTTTAGTATTGCAAAAGAGCTATATATTTCAAGAGCTGGGTTGCGAGAGTCATGTCGACCATTGTTTCCGAGGTTAGGGATTCTTACTCTTTATGCCCTATTTATCTTGGAAACTGCTATCATGATCTTTAAAAAACATCGTCTTGAGGCAACGCCAGTCAGCCGGCACGGTACTAGGCGAGCGTTCGTCCTGCCATTGCCGGCCCCGAAAACGGAGCTGATCAAATCTGCAATTGTTTATAATGGCAAAAAAATATATAATCATCTGCCTCTCAAATTGAGAGGATTGAATTGCGAAAGGGTCTTTAGACGAAAGACTAGGGCCCTACTTACAAAAAAGGCGTACTATGTACTTGAGGAATTCTACAATGATAGACTGGAATAAGCATATAACAGTAGTTGAGTCGTTGGCATTTGGGTTGACTTATGTGTAATTTTTATTTCTTTTATTTTGTATTTACTGCATTGGCTACTAATCTTGTTCTGTTTCTTTATTTTTTCTTTCTTTGAATTTGTGTTTGTGTATTAATATAATAATAATTTAAGTTAAGCTTGCTTTGTCAACAAATACGTTGTATTTTAGGACAATAAAGTATATTTCTATTCTATTCTATAAATAATCATGCCGAAAATGAATCCATTATGTCAACTATAAACAAAAATTCTTAAGACACTATTAAAACTATACAATATTTAATGATCCTCATTCTTTTCATCCCCCACCCCGGGAAATATTACAAAAAAATAATAAAAAAATAATTCCTCGATTCCAAGAACCCTGTAAAGGAAGTTTAACACGACATATATATGACATCACCCCGCTAACCTCTTTTCTTACCCTTTTAACCCCTTGTATGTTTTAATATTTCATATTATATAGTTATGTATCAAGTTTGACCATTATTCTAACCACCCCTTTCACTCTCTTGCCCCCTGAAAATTAAAGATGATTTTTTTATGGGCATAGCGCATGCACTGCAGGAAATCAGCGCTACAGGGGTAATTCTCATAATACAATTAAAACTACTCAATATTTAATTACAACACCTACCACCCCTTGCTCCTATTAAAAATTACCCTAAAAAGGATACAATTTGATATATTGAAGCAACCTCCCTAACCTTCTTCCCTACTCAATCAAAATAAGGAAAAATCCTGTTACAATACTTTCCCTTGAGGCAATATCACTCAAAAGCCATAGTTTTCATGTTTACTTGAAGTATTATAGGGGTACGAAATTGGAAATTGATGACTGTCGAGTGATATGATGCCAACAAACCAAAATCTCAAAGGCTGATTTTTTCACAAATACAATACCTCCTGTTGGCAGGAGAAGTAAAAAAAGAAAAGTAGTACAACTGAGCAAATAAATAAATTCAATTTTACAGTTTTTATTAATTAAAACCTGTTTCCAACTCCTACAATATTTACCTGTTGAATTATCTTCGGTTTATCTTGAAATTTAAATAGAAGAGCAATGTAGATGTCAAATATAAACCACAGCTGTGGTTCAGTAGTATATTC
>CM032450.1:67070520-67080520 GCA_019049505.1 Pachyrhynchus sulphureomaculatus | reverse complement strand
TGGTACTCCAATCTGCACAGTTAGTGGTTCACTCAGTACTTTTCCGATCTTCACAACTTGTTTTCTTTCCTCTAAGTAATTTCTAAAGATGTTTAAAACCGAGCCTCTGACACCACAACGCTCCAAAACATCAAGAAGACCAGAGTGAGGTACGGTGTCAAAAGCTTTGGCTAGGTCCAGGAAAACTGCAATACACTTTTTATCATCATCCAGAGAGGCCTTAATATGGCTGACCAGTTCAGACATTGCATCGCCAGTGCTAACTCCCTGCATGAAACCAAACTGCTTTTTGTTTATAATATTTTTGGACGTTAGATAATCATATAATCTTTTTTTAAGGCATTTTTCAAATAATTTACCATAGGCTGATATCACACTAATTGGGCGGTAATTGGAAATATCAGTCTTGCTTCCCTTTTTATATATAGGGGTTATTATTGTATGTTTAAACTGTGGTGGAATTCTTGCAGTGGTGAGGATCAGATTGAAGATGTGGATCAGAGGCAGCAAAATCGACTGATGAACACTTTTCACTAATTTGCCTGTGATGCCATCTAATCCAGGAGCACATGAGTTTTTTAGGCTATTGATGTGGCTTATGAGTTCATTTGCTGTAATTGGAGTCAAAGTCATTGAATTTATAGGTTCAACATAGTCTATGCGGACATCAAACTTTGGTTTTTTTATCTTCGCTGCCATATTTAGTCCAACATTTATGTAATAATTATTACAGTAATTGGCAATCTCTGCATTAGTTTCAATTGGTATGCCCCCTTCATTAACTATGTACCAATTACTATTATTTTTAATTGTGGCTTCATTTGCTGCATCATTTATTATTTTATAAAGTTTTCTTAAGTCACCACTATATTTATCTATCTCATTACCATAGTATGCCTGTTTTGCCCTTTCTATCGTCTTATTTAGTACATTTCTATATACCTTATATACATTCCATAAGCCTTCATTATTTTTTTGTTTTATAGCACGTCTTTTAAGTTTGTCCCTGTGTTTAATTGAAGTTATAATTCCTTCCGTAATCCAAGGCTTAATTTTTTTTTTTTGCTTCTTCATTACCACTATTTTTTCAGTAGTACAGGCTTTTTTGAGGGAATCAAATATTTCAATAAATTTATTGTAGGCCACCACAGGATCGTCCAAGTTCAATACTGTTTCCCAATTTACATGTTTTATATTCTCTACAAACATGATTTGATCAAATTTCATTATACTCATTTTTTCATAAAGTTTGTTACCTTCTATGGTTGTATCATTCCATTAGATGTCCAGGAAAATAGGAAAATGATCGGTTAGGTCACTGTCTAAAACTATTGCCCTATATATAGGTATATATAAGCTTTAAAAAAAAACGGAATCATTTTCATTTAGCTAAAAATTTAAAATACTTTTTTTTCTTGCCCATGAGAGTCCAGCAAAGCAAGCAAAAGAAAGATTCAGAACAAGATACAGACAGACATACAGACCGACGAAAAATGAGTGACTATGTTTTTTGTGATCTAGGAACCATAAATTGTAAAGAGAAGCAAATGTCTCAGAATGAGATATTTTCATGAATACAATATTGTCTTCTAACAAGTAAATAATAATAAAAAAATATTGATATTACCTTTAGATCCTATCTCTACGTCTTTTTCTTGAATAAGGTTGGCTAAGACAGGATCCTCCCAGGGTTTCTTGACAACATCTGCCAATTTTTGGCAACGGCTGGCGAAAGCATCATTTACTGCAGCTAAGCTGGTTTGTGCCTTTTCTATACTTTCTAGCAAACTGTCTCGGCAAGACTCTAAAAAAAAATTAAAATAAAGATAGATTAAATAACATAATATGGCGAAAATAAGGTGTTACCTTTAGTAGATCTCCATTCACCAGTAAGAACAATGTTTAGGGCGTGCAATTTGGCCCAATCAATGATCTGGATGACATATTTAATGTCAAATTGAGATAGGTTCAACTCAGCAATGCTGCTCCATACTTCTATTAGGGATGTAACTTTTCTTTCAAAGTTTTCTGACTTGTCATTTAATATTGAATCATATTTCTGGAAAAAAATAAAAAAATATATAAAATACAAACTGTTAATCTAAAACTCTAATTGTCTAAATCTTTATGAATCTGAATAAAAATTTTAAATAATATGAACAGAGAAAATACGAATTTTTATTCAAAACTACCAGAATTATTAAGTCAAATAAAAATAAAAAATAGTAAAAAACTTGAGTATCAGAATGTAAAACTAGTAAAAATAAAGTAAAATATAATAAAACTACTTATGCAACAAAAACTAACATTCTTATGAAGCAAGAGTGATTTCATCATTTTGCACCCGAAATCATGACCACCAACTTGTTAAGCTGCATAAAGACTAAACCCGTGTGTTATGCACTACAGTAATAGCAATAAGTGTTATCAAAAGAAATGCCCATAAAATATACCAATTGCCAATTGTTAATAGGAAACAAAAGATATGAGGTAATTTTCCATTAGACAAATAAAATTTTATTGATCAATTGTTCTTTATTTCAATTCAATTACTTATCAGTTCTTTGTTGAATATTTTGCTGTTTCATATACTGGATATTACTAATATCTTGGCGCCAATTTTTTCTAGATATCAAAAGCATATTTTTTAAACTTATTAAACCAATTCTCCCAAACATGCGTCGAGGTTTCAAGCAGGCATCGCCGAGATAAAAAATGTTAATAATTAGGAATATTTTCCCAAGTATTTTCAGTATAACCTAACCTAGTTTTCATAAAGTTTAAAAGCAGTCCTTACCATCGCATCCACCATTGTATTTTAATTTTTAAAATATTTCGCTTTTTATGAATACATTTTTAATCATAAGCAGATAGGGGGACATCGGGTAATAGGAACAGTTTTTTTTAAAGAGTAAAAAACACTTTTTTTAGGAAAATCCCTAAAACATTACAGAAGTATGCGGAAGTAGTGATTCTTTTTTAAATCGCAGCACATTTTACTCGGCATGGATTACTATCCTAAAAAGTTAATTCAAAAGGATGAAGTACATCATATAAAAGAGTTATTGAAGATGGTACAAGGAGTAACAAGCTGAACTTTAGATAGATACCCTACATCAGAGTAACGTATATTTCTAGGTTGCATCTCTCTGGGGGGACTCAAGCGTGCTACATCGATTAACATTTCTCATAAAGGTATTTGCAGAAGAGACTCAAGTTATCTATATTTCTGAAGTTCTAGCTCACCAATTAAATAAACAACTCTCTTTTGAATCAAATCTAACAAATGCAGACTATGTTTGGGACCAAAACTTTAAAAATGACAGTATTCCATTATTTGTCAAATTTAAACTGCATGTAAAATTCGGAATTACAAAACCATACACGTGTCCAGAAGGTATACAAAAATAGGTAGTAAAAACGACAATCAATGGTCACATCAAGAACATTTAGATCATTGACCTGTAACATCTCACCAGACATGCGACTGACGTAATTGGTGGCTCCGTGAAGAAACTAACAACTGACATCCTTTATTTAAGGACCCACACCAAACTAGTTATGAGACTTACTAGTAGGAAATAATATTAAAAGTTTTTGAGAAGTCTTCTTTGCTATGCCTACAAAATGATCTTGCCAACTTAATTACATGCAAGCTGAGTGATAATGTTGGTGGTATATAGTGTCACAATGTAACTATGTTGGGTCCTGCAATGATTAGATAAAAAAAAAAAAAATGGCAAACACATAGGAACGGGAGCTATTTTTTTATGTAAAAGTACATATAAAAAAACTTTGACACCACAATGCCCACAGTTATGGGAGTTCTAGTTATGTATAGGTGTACAAATTAATTTGGTACCTTTTTCGCGTTAACAAAATGTTGATTTATTTACTAACAGAATACAACTCGATAAAGAAAAAATATTCCTTATTATACCCCACACAACTTGCACACTTTCCAAACAGCTGGCGGATTTCCTCTCTGAAAAAAGATCGTGGATTCAAGCTAATGATTTATATATTTTTTTAACGTCCTCCAATGATGTGAAGTGGAATCGGCGAGATGATGCAGCAACCAAAACAAATAGTAATCAGACGCGTGAGGGCGAAATTCCTATCCCAAAGAAAAGATTAAATCCCCGGTCGTTTTTGCCGTGTGTGGCGAGGCATTGTCCAGAACATTACGATCTCAAAGATCACAGTCACCGTTTTGAAATCACTCATACCATATTTTGCACAATTTGTGAGTCACAGCACCTTCTCTCAAAATTCAACAAATGATTGTTCAGCATTTGAAATGCAGTACTTCCAATACTTTTCAAATGACATTTCTTTCTTACATGCATGCATAGCAGCATCATATGAAGTCAAGATTTGCTTCTTTAGAATTGCATTTACGTACATAAAAGTGGTGGTAAATAGTTTATATAGAAACTAACTTCTGAAATATTTAAGGAACTAAATAATGTTATAAACTTAAAGTTAAAACTGTAAGAAAACTATATATTCTTAAAACAATAAAAAGATGCACCAACAGTAATATTTGTACTCGTTTCCCATCTCTATAACCACTATTTTCTTTTACCATAAATAGTTAAGCTAAAAATTTTTCTGTTATCTCAACCAAAAATCAGGGAACTCTTATAATACTATTAAAACCATATAATAGACAATGACACTCCACACCCTTGATTACTCTCCTCAGTTGGAATTGGAAATAATGAAAAAACAAATTTGATTTCTAGACTCCAAAAACCCGGAAAAGGATGTATAACACAATATATATGAAGTAACATCTTTAGCTCACCCCCCTATATATTTCACCACTTTTATATTTTACTCTGTGTAAATTGCATTTCAATGTATCCATTATACTAACCAAAAACCAGAAAAATTACTTATAATACTACTCAAACTAACCAATATTTAATAACCACCCACCCCTTTTACTCTATCCCTTGTTAAAATGGAAAATAATGAAAAGATAACATAATAGTAAGATTCCTGGACTTTAGAACTAAAGACATATAGTACAATAAATACAAACCAGTCCTCTAACCCCCTTGCCCATACCTTTAACTCCTTATATGTTATACTATAACTAATTATGTCTAAAAATGTCCATTATCCAACCAAAAACCATAAAATATTCCCCTAATTCTATTAAAATTATACATTATTTAATTTCCGTCCACCTCTTTCACACCTTTCCCCCTTGAAATTGATAATATTGAACAAATAATATGATGCTGGTTCCTTGACCACAAGAATCTTGGAAAGGATATTTAACACAATACTATAGGACTATACAATATTTAACTACTACCATTAGTTCCATCCAAGTATAATATATGTACCAATTTTGAAATCAATATCTCATTTTGTGCCAACACATTGACAGGCATTGATGACTATGTTTGTAGTGATCTAGGGACTTAGAAATGTGAAGAATTATAAAATTCTTGGAGGGTGATATTTGTTATGAAAAAAATACTTCTCTAAAGTAAGGAACGTAATAATATAAACAGACTTTAAAATGTTATGTACTCATGTATACTGTAGACGCTTCTGTCGACATACAACTAAATAAAATACATTGAATAACATGAGGCAGCTACTATAATAAACTTGAAAATAATGAAAAAAAGACACCATTTTTAGATTTCTTGACTCCCAAAACCTTATAAAACTATGTATAACATAATATAGATGAAGCAACTCCTCTAACCCCTCCCCCTATTAACATAATATTTATTTGTCCCTAAATAATTAACAATAATGAAAATATAATGCAATTGGAGAATTTTGAAAAGGACCTATAACATGACATACCCCCTAATACCCTTCTCTGCCCTATTAACCCTTTATTTAACTATAAATAATTATACCTTATATTTGTTCGTTATCTCAAGAAAAAAACCAAGAAAAATTCTCATAATGATATTCAAAATATATAATAATTACTTAAAACAAAAAAATAGTAAATGCAAAACATGCTTCCCCTTAACGGGAAAATAAATAAAAACTAACATTCCTTAATAAAATAACTAAAAATATTCCTTTCAAAATTTCATTAAAAACTAAACTAAAATATGTAACATATTCTAATCAATGATATTCTGTAACAATTCCTATAAAAACAATAATAAAACTAATGTTTCAAGACCCCAGTAGGAGATAAACTTGTTTTGGTTCCACATTGTAAGTATTAGGAGTATGGGTATTTCTTTTAAAACACTTTACTAAATATCTTGTATATAATAGTTAAATAACAAATAAAAATTAGCCATTATAAAGTTTCTAGATATTCAAATTTGAAATAAATTTTGAAAATGCCATTCATTTTTATGACAATTACTCTCATAATTTCCTTGTACCATTAGGGTATATCACCATAGTCTTTTATTTTATTAATTTATTAAAAACTACCCAAAAATATGGTAATATTCTGAAAAAGTTTAAACTTGTACTGTGTATTAATTTCTTATTGCCCATCATTGCAAGTATTAAAATAAGTACTGAGAAATCATGGTTCTTGGGATTAGGCTATCTCAAACTACAGAGACTTTCCAATGTTTTACTTATTATTGCAAGCGATATCTTCAGGGATTTACAGTCTTCGAGACTAGACCGGTGAACAAATCTGGAGAGGCACAAGTATATTTATCTAACAGATTATAATAATGCACTTCCAAGTGATGTTTTTAAATACTCTCTCTGGGTCAGACTAACTACAATTGAAGGATAGGTTGATGTGTAAGTTTTTTGAAACATTTTTATATGCTGTATTTGGGGAAATGATTTATTTAGTGAGTATTGTGACTTGATAAAAAAAAGTCCTAACATACAGTATATGATTAGCTGAAGTGTCTGTTAAATTTTAAATATGCGCCATTTGTCTGATGGCAGAATATTTGAAAACTAAATGCAAATGCAAATGTTTATATTCTGCAATGGGCTTATGTGTTACTAACCTACATGAAAAAATATTAGACAAGATAGGTAAAGAAACTTTGTATAAGTAACAAAACATGTATACTTATTTCTTTAAATAAAGCCAAAAGTACATTGCTTTATATAGATAGAATATTATTTACAATTATGTAAGTGTGAAAAATTGTGCAAATAAGTATGGGTAAAGTTAATCCATTTTGAAAATCAAATAAATTATGAGTCAGTGGCCTTTTCAATGCCTCACTAGACTTTAAATGGTCTAATATGACCTTTTCATAATACTGCTAAAAGAAAGTTTCCATATTTTTATGTTATAAACTAAATGGCTTTTAAAAAATGCATGTTTCATTCAAGAAAATATACGATATTGCTCCCTATAAATTTTTAAAAGCATTCAAGAAATGTCATCCATAAAAATGGCTAAAATATGACATAATAAAATCAAAATGCGGCTTCAAAACTGTTGTGGGATTCCCCATGAAATCACTTTTGCCCATTGGAAAATAAATATAACGAAAAAGAAAAGAGTACGTGCTTTGAAAGGCGTATAACAAATACTATCTTCATATACAGAATTCATCTCTGGGCAAGCAATTAAAACAAACAAGCTCCAAAACTATAAAAATGGTCGCAAGGGCAAATGAACGGCAGCTTTCCGAACACTTGTAGCTAATAGTTTATGATATATCTGGCCGGATTTCACTCGAACATTATCATTTTTTCACACCAAAACTTTTCGATTTATTTTGAGGTGACCCGACGACGGAACATGGCGGCCATGCGAATAGAAAACTACACGCTTTTATTCACAATAAACATGCGAAAAGTAAATAACTAATAAATATAACTAGAAGCACGTAAATTTCAAATTTTCACCTTATATACGTTTAAGTAGTATCTTTCTTGTTCTTTGTTTACATTAGAAATACACTCGAGTTTGTTATCTTCTTCCTGAGACGCCATATTTACACCAGAAATCTGCACGCAAACGCTTCTTTAATACGCATGAACCCAAAATGACAAATAAGATGACAGATTTTTTGGGGGGAATTTCAAATAATACATGTTCAACTTCTCTTTCCAAATTTCAAAATTATATTAACTCCATAGCTTACTTAAAATACCAGTAAAATATCTTTTAAATTAGAACATGTTCGTTCTTATTATCCTATTCAGCCTATGAAAACCAAATTACAAAACACAGGGTAAAGGCTTTAAAAAAATTATAAGTGGTTAGTAGCTTCTCTAGTTTGAAACAACAATAAGAGAGGTCGCATTTTTATTCTTTTTTGGACTAGTACATACGTGAGTGACTAAACTTATGACGTCATAATAGTATTGTTGATATTAACATACACCAACGACATATAATTTTAAAAATAATTAATAATAAAAAATAGATTATGTTTTTTCAACTTGTTGTAAAAATCAACTATTACCCAATACTTAGTTACATTAAAGACATTTAATGAAAAAGGTAGTTTTAGTTATTTTTAACATTACAGAAAAATAAAAAGTAGGTCATATTTACTCAGTAGCGTAGCCAGGCTCTGAGGGATGGGGCTACAACCCTTGTCTATGGCCAGGACACTGTACTAACATAATACTAACTTATTTTATATTTTAGTTTCCGTTTTCTCGTACGGTCGCTCGAGTGCAAATAAACAGTAATTTTATAAAGACCGAAAACATCTGTAAAAGTAACGATTTTCCATAATCAATTTTCATATTATCCAAGATTTTTAATAGGTGGAGTATATCTATCATTGAATTTGTAAAATTATCTTATGTCATCACTATTATAGTATAATGTTTTTATGTTTTCGAAGAAATTGAGGTTATTTAAGCTGATTCTATTATTAAAATAATCTTGTATTTATTATTTATGTGACAATAAATGCCAGTAACAAAGAATGGGAATATTCTGACAGAACAAAAGAAAAAAAATGGCAAGAATTTTAAAGATATTTTTTAGTTCCTCATAAATGCACCAGATGGTCGCTAACCAACGATCAATATCTTTATGAAGGGCTGTTCAAAAAGTGTGACTGTAGATCATAGACGTAGGAAGCAAGTTCCCTAAGAAAAAAAAATGGTTATTAATTCCGTTGCAGGAAGGTATGTCTTATTTTAAAGATACAAATAGAAAATGTTTACTTTTTGTAGATCTTATTAATACATAATATGTATGTGCAGTTCAACTGTTGAGAGTCAATAGAAAAAGTTTACCCTACACCTAAACCTCGATTAAATAGTCATGAATATGATTCGTAATAAACCCTCAAGCTGCTTTTAGTGTCACATCGTTTAAAAGAAAACTTGCCAGACATAAATGCCTTCTTCTTCTTCTTCTCCTTCTTTATAGGCCACTGCTTCTCCGCTGCAGGAGATGGGCCTCTTCAAGTTTCTTCCATTTGTCTCTATCCTATGCAAGATCGAGCCATCCACGGCCTGCTATCAACCTAATATCAGTTTATCTTTTCATTGGTTCTCCGACACTTCGACTGCTCTCCCAACGTCTCCATTTAAGTAAATTGGTGGTCCATTTACCATTATTCGTTCTAGCCCCATGCCTCGCCCATTTTGCCACGCTTTCACCGATGTATATATATATATATATATATATATATATATATATATATATATATATATATATATATATATATATATATATATATATATATATATATATATATATATATATATATATATATATATATGTAAATATATAAATGCCTACTGTTCATGTAATAATAATCGTACCCTTGACCTTGTTCTAATAATTTTACGAGGCCAACAAAACAAAGTAAGTTTTATGAAAGATATAGAACACGTCAAAAGTCGGGGCAAATTTACTATGATTGCTCCCAATTTCTAATGACAAAGCGAGTTTTACCTGGCTATATCACAAATAAAACAACGTATAAGGAGAAACATTCGAAGATATCTCTAATATCGACATAGTAATATAAGATCTGACAGTGTTGTAGTATTATTGGTTTAAGATTTATTAAGTTAGAGCCCTCGCATTTGTAGTGTCAGA